>JAQQAC010002629.1:2026036-2084735 GCA_029783875.1 Phataginus tricuspis | reverse complement strand
ATGAGTGAGATCATTTGGTATTTGTCTTTTTCGGCCTGGCTTATTTCACTGAGCATAATACCCTCCAGCTCCATCCATGTTGTTGCAAATGGTAGGATTTGTTTTTTTCTTATGGCTGCGTAATATTCCATTAATTTTTAAATTCTTAATGAATAAAATAGGATATTAAGTTTAAAAACAGAAAACAAATTTCTCACCAATCCATTATCAAATAAGTTTAATCCTCGGTTTAGAGACTTCTAGAAATGTATCCTTAAAGATATACTCAAAATTGCAGTCACACTGAACACAATTTTTAAAATAATGTTTTAAATAACCAAGCAATAGGTAACTGTTACCCTTTCTTCTTACCTCTCCTCACTGTACCTGCAGTGGAGTGGAGCTGGAGATGGTTACCAAGAGGACTTGACCATTTGACCAGAGAGCTGGGCCTGGGCAATGGGGGGTCCCCCTCGTGCCCTCTCCTTGGAATGTGCCTTTCACTCGCCTTCCCCACTCTAGAAGCTTCCCCAAGGACACAACCTGGAGAGAGGAGGGTGGTGTTGAGACCATCCGGACATTAAACGGGACTGAACCCCATTAACACCTCTATGTAAACTTTTAAGATTCTGCTCTACAGTTGTGGAGACCTACTGGTCTCTGCGACCGCCCAGGAAAAGCCTCACACTAAGTTCCTTGCTTACTAATACTGCCACCTACCGATCTGTGGTCACCTGCCTCTTCCTTGGGTCTCTCCTTACCCTCTGGTCCCAGAGATCTGCGGACCTGCAAATGGACTTGGCTGAAGTACAACCTCCAGCCGTTCTCTCCGTGAAGGTGTCTAGGTGTAAATTTTCTGAGTTCTTTTATTTCTAGAAGTATATTCAGTTGCCACCCTCATGACTGCTAGTTTGACCAGACACGTAATTTTAAGCTTAGAGTGATTTATTTTCCCTTCATCATTTTGAAAACGTCCCTCCTTACAGATGCATTATTCATTATAGTGGCTCCATTTTTTTCAATCCCAAATTACATAGGCGGAGGTGTCTTTTCTGCAATTTTGACGTGACTACGTTGATAATTTTAATATATGTGCATAGTCCTTACTCCAAGTCAGCACGCTCCTCTACAGATTTTAGGATATTGTTTTTCTTTGCTCTCTATTCTAGTCCTGAATTTAGAAGTTTCATTTATTTTGTTATTTTTGCCTGCTCTCATCTTCATTTCTTAGTTGACATGAAGTAATTTTTTCCTTTGTGATGAATTTTATATATTTGTATTCTAATCATAGATACCCTTTTTTACTTTCCTAGATAATCTGTCAAAGACTCATGACTTTTCTATAGAACTGTTTTCCCCTTAAAATTTCTATTTGAATTAATCATTTTTTCTTTCTCCATTATAATTTTATATTTTACTTGGAAGTTTAAAATGATCATGGATTAAATGTACTGTTCAATCTTCTCTATGGAAATTAGAAGTTATTTCTGCTCTCTCAACCTTTTGCATGCATTTTTCTCATATCTGTCTTACTAACAATAAGAATAATCATTAATATATACTAATTAATATACAGTAATATACATTTACAATAAATTACTTTAAAAAACATTTTAAGAATTATTTTCATCATTAGCATTAGCTTTTGAAGGACATTTAAAAATAACTTGAGTCTTATTCTGCCTACCAGTACATTCATTCACTTAACATCTTCTTACACTTTTATTTGAATTATCGTTTGGTTTGTTAATACTTATTTCTTTCAGAATATGTATATACTTACAATACCATTGATTCTTTGAGTGTCTCAGTATTACTTTGGTTTGACTATATTTTTATTTATATTATATTTTTATATTATATATGGATGAAATATAAAATATATATTATATATTTTATTTATATTATATTATGTATTTATTTATAGTATTATAGTTTGACTATATGCATAAGAACGTTCATGGTAATAAAATTATAAGATTACATAGTTTTCTTTCAAAGCTTTGTAGTCCTTCCTCAATATTTTTTGGCTGTTCAGTCTTTTATGGAAGACTAGACCATGCTTTGTTTTTCCCTATACCATTACCCATGTTTATATTTTTCTCTTGTCAGTTTGCTTGTTAACTTTTAAATAGATATACATACAGATATGTGGATATATATCTTTTTTACCTTATAACTAGGCTTTAAACGTGGTGTGCTCTTTTAATTATCCTAATATGTCTATTCCCTTGCCCCTAAACAAATCAGGGTATCTGCTAGCTCACCACAACTACTTGGTTGTTTTCCATTTATTGAGAGTCAGATCATTCCACACTTCAGCTACTGCACAATGGGAGGAAAATCTTTAAATTTTAAAATTAACTATTCTTATTTCATGTAAAGTTTATTTGATAGAAATGATCTTAAATAATAAAATAGTCAAGTAAATGGTTTTAAAGATTATTAGGGTTTTTTTTGTAATTACATGTATGTGGTGGCCTTTTATACAACTACAAAGTGTAATATCCATAAAGCGTTAATGCTGAAGGAATTCTTATATTTTGTATATTTTTATAATTACATCTGAGTACATGAAGAAGTCTAATTCCTTGCTTGTGTTTAAGCAAGTTTTTAAAATTATTTTCATCATTACAAACATTTAAATGGAATTATTTATAGTCTAAAAGTTAGAAATGAGGCAGCTTGTAACATGTAAAATAGGCATTATTACTTTTATTAGATTTATGGAAGTTGAAGATAAAATGAGTTAACTCTGTGAAGGTTCCTTGGTTGCCCCAGAGATATCTGACAGTAGTGAAGATGACGCTGGGCCTGTACTAGGATTGCCGGTTATTTTATTTGAATCCAGAATGGAAATTATGTAATTCAACTAAGACTTTAGAGATTATGCAACTTATACAAAAGCCAAACTTCTTAAAGAATTAATTTTATTGTTTTAGGTCCTTTGTTTAAAAAAATACATTTTGGATATACTTTAATTTCCGACTAGACCATTCCCTGTCTCCTTGATAAATCACTTCAAAACAAAAACCCAGGATTTTTCTCATTCAGGTTTTACTTTTCATTTTAAGCACAGTGATTGAAATTTAGTTTTAAAAACCCTTGATTTTATTTCAGAGCCACTGTCAATCACTCAACAATTCACTGACCTTTCTTTTCAGTTGGTAACAGCAGTGGAAGGAATGACTTTCTCCTACTATAATGATTATAGAGAACAAATAATTTTGGTAATGACAGTTTGCACGTAGTAAAGAAATGTTCTATGGAAGAGAGATTTATTATCATTATTGTATGATTTACAGGTCTGTACAGCAGTGTAATCATGAGACCTGGCTTTCAGTTCTGGGGCTTTCTGAGGACTACTGGAAGACCTTCGTATGTTTTTTAAACTCCTTGTCAGACAATGATGGGATCAATGTATGTTTCCTGTTTAAAAAATTTTTTGAGAGGATTATATTTTTTAGAATGAGTCTTTTCCATTATTCTCATATCAGTAATTTTTTCCTGGTTGTGATTAGCCTCCATTTTCACTCAAATGAAAAGTGCCTTCAATTAATTTTCCTTTATTTGCTCTGTTTTCTACTTCTGGAATCCTTATGTTAAGTGTATTATCTTGAATTTTCTCATAATATGCATTAACTTAATCCTTTTGCAGTATCTACTCTGCTGATTATGCCACTCATTGCACTAAAGAGCTTAACAGTCATTTTTTATATAAGTAAACTTTGTGACCACAAATTTTTCCCCTACCCAAAATTACTGAAGTGATTTTTGTTTATAGTGTCTATGCTCTATTAAGGACTTACTTGAGTGAAATATTCTGCTTTTTTTTTCTGTTTTCCTGATTGCAGCTGTTAATGACTTTAAATTTCTAATGTTATTTCTTTCTTATGAACTGCTGATTAATTCAGTATTTTTTCACTCATTTCTTGAACTTGGCAGTTAAAAGCTTGTATTTATAGGTAAGTGGAATGGATTTGAATATTTAGTTCATGTTTAGTCCATAGAGATATTTACTCTAAATTAGAATCAAATTTCTTTGTTTGCTTCCTTCCTTCTTCTTTTCTTCCTTTTTGATTGGCATTTTTAGCTCTAAGGGTTATTCTTTTGGCAAAATCTTATGTGAATGATATAGAGGTGAAGGCCGCACATACACACACACACAGAAACACATATATGTACATGTACACTCTACGAAAGGAATGATCATAAAATTCTTATTCCTGGAATCAATTCAAACACTTTTAAGAACCCCATTTTCCTTTAATTAAACTTAAGTCTTCTCATCATTTACTTATTGAGGAGCATTCTTCACATAGTGATTATAGCCTTCTGCTTTCTGTGTTACTGTGTTTTATGAATCTGTAAGCAATAAGACTGGTTTCAGTATTCAGTAGGGATTTATGGAAACTTGACATTACCTTAACCACAAGCTGCTGTCACCAACATACCCTCTAGAATGATGCTTTTACTAAAAACAATGTCTGACCCCTCCACCCTTTTACTGTAATGGCCTTATTGTTATTCTGTGAAAGATGACACATACAGTAACAGATGTTTAATTCCTTAACCACATTTCATGAATTCACATAATTAAAAATATTAACAAATTTAGTGAAAGAATTAAGAATTAAGAAATAAAATCATGTGAAATATTATTTCCCATGTATGGGAAAAAGGATAGAATGAAGTAAGTTAAGTCTAACTCCATTAAATAGTCTAAGCCCATCTAATGATAAGAACATTAAATATAAAATATTCTATTTCAAAAGTACTTTCCAAGATATTACAAGTATTGAAAAAAAGGTATATATATCATATGTAATTTTCCATATTCTAACTTTATTGTATTATAACAAAGATATAGTGTAGGAATAAATTTAAATTAAAAAATGCAAATCAACTACAAATGTAAGTTGACCTCAAAATTGGATTGTAAATATTTTATATCCAACTTCAGTTCTCTTTATGTGTTTTCATATTATTTCAGGAAAATAATTAAAGTACATAGATGTAAAACTTTGAATCCTATCTAATACATCTCTTATCTCAAGAGTTCTAAAATCTAACTTTATTCCTCCCTCCCTTCTTTCCTTATTTATTTATTTATTGGTAATTTTAGCTCTAAAAATTATTTATTGGCAAAACCTTGTCTGATATGTTTCTTAATATGGGCAGGAAGATATATATATGCATGTGCGTGTGTAGGTGTGTGTAGGTTTATATGTATATTCCAATTTGGAATGAATGTTTATATATTTCTTTGCTAAATTATTACTGGGCTTATTTATCCCTTACCATCTTTAGTAATATACAACATGAGTACTCCTTACTCTGGGTGAATTTAGCTATTTAATGTCTATCTGCATGTATGCAAGAGCTTAAGTTATTATAAAATTATAATTTGATAATTGTGATAAAGAATAATTACATGGTGTTAAGAAATTATGCTAATGTAATGGGCTTTAGGAATTCACAGATAATTTAGCTGATATCTGAAAGATGAATGAGAATTAGCTAGGCAAATCACTTGAGTAGAGTTTGGGATGGTTGTATAAAGGATTATTTCCAGGAGTGAGAATAGCATTTGTAATAACGGCCCTGAGGCATAAGGGAACATAGGGTTACAAAAAAATAAGTATGCATATAACACTGAGAAGTGACTGGTGGTTACCATGTGAATGGGTTAGGGTGCATGGGTGGGGAGGTTGAGGGGGATAAAGGGGCACAAAAATCTCAATCATAAGAAAAGTTGGTCACGGGGATGGAAGTGCACCATGGTCAATATAGCCAGTGGTGCTGCAACATCTTCCTATGTTGACAGAAAGTAACTGCAGTAGTTGGGGTGAGGATTTAATAATGTGTATAACTGCTGAACTACCATGTTGTATATTTGAAACCAATATAAGATTGTATATCAACTGTATTTCAATAGAAAAATAAAGGTAAGTATGCCTATAGTGATAATCATGAAGGAAAACAAGGAGTGAGTGGAGACTAGAGGAAAGGGTAGGACCAAATATATGAATTGGAATGTCGTGATGTTGCCCTTATCCTAAGAGCAGTTAAGAGGCTTTTGGAGTTTTAAATTAACCTTGAAATCTTAACACGGCCAGATTTTGCTGGTTTTAGAATTTGATGTTGTGTGATAAATACTGGGAGGTGGAATAAATAGAAAACTACAGAAATAATCTGGAAAAAAATACAGCCACCTTAGATTAGCATGGAAATGATGTATATTGAAAATAATGAACAGATTCAAGAGAGATTCAAGATATGGGCAGAAGGGAAGAGAAATCAATAAGGACAACACTCATTTCTTGAGTGAGTTGAAGGACAGCTCACTAATGGGGAGATGGGGCAGGCTTGGGTGAGAAGGAGATCTCGTGGGTTCTGTGGTGGACAAGCTGAGTTTGAGTTCCCTTTAAATAAAGCAATTGAATACACAGGTCTGATGCTTAAATGAAATTGCTGGACTGAATATGTCAATTTATGCATTACCGTTTGTACTCATTAAGCTATGGAAGTATATATATATATAACTGACCAGAAAGCCACAAGTCATATGGACAGTGACTGATCAGATGCTGCTTGTTAAGCTGAAGCAGGACTCTGAAGACCCCTGTTATGATGAGCAAGTCTTTTAGTTGCAGGTTCCTGGAGAGTTTGGCCAAAGGGTTCATAAACTGAGGCTGGTTCTGATGGGCAAGATGGGGAGAGGACTGTTTGGGGAGGAGTCTCAGGGCTAGAGTACTTTGTTATTTTAACAACTGCTGTGGACATGGTTGTGCTTCATTCCTAAAGACAAGCGCTGGTGATTGGTGACTTTAGGAAAATTCTTATTCAACAGATTGATGGCCCAAGGGTCATAGTGGGCCAAAAAGTGAGTGAAAATAAGAAAATGAAGTTGTAGTATCAGTAAGGTCTTTTTATGTGGTATGGCTAAAAGAGACAAATGTATAACTGGATGGAGATAATCAGTGAAATGAAGTTGTTTTATTTAAAAAAGAATATGTTTTAAGACCAGTATGGCTGGACATATTGAGAAGTAGAAGAAAATCAAGGAAGAGATGATACAATGTTTATCTTAAATGACAGGGAAGGGATTGCCCTTAGATACAAAGAAGATGGTTCTTTTATTCCAAAGGACAGAGGGTAGAAAGGTAAATAGAGTGCAAGATAGATTCAAAAGAATAAAATGACCATTGTGGAGAGTGACAGAGTTAGTTGACCAGGGATTGCCAGTTTTAGAAATTTTGATCATGGATTTGAAAGTGAACCAATGTGTACTGTAGAAAGTTACATCTCTGAAAATCGTAAATGTTAAAAACTTCACAATTTCCTAATGCCACAACATTCCCACAAATGGTCTGTCAACTCCCTCTCAGATGACCGGGTGCAGCAGTTTGATAAGGCTGGTTGGTCCCAAACACAGGTTCACCTTCTTGTCTTCCGCTGACTGACTCAATGACACTCAAACACATCAATAAACCCCCTCACGTGTGCCTGGGTATCCCACCCCGACCCCCGAGAGCCTGTCTGGTGGAGCCCACCCCATGATGCCCCTTACATGTAGCCCCCTGTGCGGCACGCCACACCTCTCTCGTCAGGACCTGTGAGTGTGATAGATCTCTATTCCTTTCATACGCCACTCAGTGGTGTTATTCTGTGTCTGCCCTAGAATGGTCATCAAAAACCTCCATTTAAGTGACTTAAGTATCTTTACCACACCATCTGTCTCTTTAGGTGCAGCGGGAAGAAATGGGATAGTTGAGTTCATCTGTGGTTGGATTATTATCAGAAGGCTATAATGAAGTGGAAATGAACAGTAGAGTTTAGGGTCCTATTAAAAGACTGTCCATTGTTAAAAATATGGGCCTCGGTGTGTGATAACCAAAGACAAATCTTCCAGGACGGCAAAGATGAGGATTATCAACATATCCAAGCAGAAACAGTATGATTTGATGGATCCATCTTGGTTTCTCAGTATGCTCTCCACTGGATGTAAATCAATAAGAAAGAGTATAATCTACCTAAAACCTGTTATCTATCGAAATATTTCTAAGTGACTATTATTGCATCACATCCTCTCTTGACCAAATTGAACTGAGCAACTGTGAGATAAAAATGTCAAGGAATTATTTCACGTGTTTAGAACAAGATTCGTATTTCTAAATTTGCAGCTATGGGTTTAAAGAACTGCTTATTGAAAAGGAGCTCTCTTAAGCTCTATAACCCAATTTATGATTTTGTACTTAGTCATCTCAAATATTATATAGTACATAGTTCAGAGATTCCCATTTCATGAAGTTTTCTAAACCCCATAAAATTAATTATTACGATAAGCCCACATAAAGGAGAGATACTATCATGGCTTTCAGGTAAATTACATAATGACTAAATATTTATTAGTCTATGAGTGTTCCTTTTTCTATTTACCTCTTACATTTTTTCTAGAAAATGGGTCTACATTTTCCCTTGGGATTATATATAGCAGAGGCTTGTTTGGACAGGGATTAAAGCCAGATCCAAAAATTTGTCAAATACATTTTTAAAGAAGGAAAATGTTTTAATGTAATGTTAAATATAAGCAGTGAGGAAATTATAAGGATAATAAAAAGAAAAGCATCAGACAGGAAATATCGTATGTAAAATATTAGTGTCTATATCCTTGAGATGAAAAATTTAAATAAGTAGGTAAAATAAATAGAAAATTAAGAAAAAGTGTTACAATTTAAAAATTAAAATCCCTAAAATTATGAGGCAAAGATAGGAAATAATTTCCAAATACCTCGAAAACTAGCTGTTATAAAAATATTAACATCAATACAGAAGTAGAGCAAGAGAGAAGTTATGTTTGTGAATCCAATGATCTGAAGAGAGCCAGTATTTCAAAAGTAGAAAATGTATGAAAAATTCTGATAACTACAACTTCCAAATCTTAATTCTGACACCAACCTATTGCCATTTTGAATTAGCTTTTGCACCTTTTATTTACAGGAACTCTTATCCTGCACCAGGAGGGCCTGATAATCCATCACAGGGCTGCATTTGACATGACATTTGGGATTCCCATAGGAGGGTGGTGGTACTAATTGCCACTTGAAGAATTAAGCAGAAAAGAATGAGAGTAACCTAAAATTAAAATATACACAAGGCATGAGGATATAACAGGTATCATATAGGAAAATAAGGGTGCTAGGTCATACATAAGAGTTAAAAATGGGTAAATGTGTTTGGGTGTTTTGGTTTATTTTATAATGTGCTATATGACTCTAGAATCCACTAACAACACTAAAATATAAAATATAAAAGGGTCAGGTTGTCTGAAGATAAGAACATTTGAAGAAAATTTATTTGTAGGAGCTTGTTACTGTGCAGGGAATCCCACAGCCCCCGAGAGGAAAGTGCGTGTGTGTTGGGTGGGGCTCCAGCCCCCACCTCAAGCCCAGTGAGGGCGCTTCAAGTGGAAACCTCAGCCGTATTCAATGAGTTTCCTGAAAGTGAAGGAGGTTGTGAACTGGCATGCCGCTCCTGTCTGGGGAATCTGGAGACTGAGAACTGAGCTATCCGCTTTGGCCATGAGGGGGGGATCAGGAGGGTGCTGGGCTAAGATGAGGCTGCGCTCCGATAATTCATTGAGCAAAAAAAATGTGTGGTCTGTGAATGAGAGGAAGTTAACATGAGAATACTTTAAATTGTAAACAAAAGGACTACAGAGAAGGACAAATCAGCCTTAGAAGAGGAGAATCTAGATGTGCACTAATAGCCGGAGTAGGGAGTGAGCCTCAGTGCAAGGAAGTGCATTGGCGCAGCTCAGGGGAATCGTAGGAAGATAACTGTTGGGGCACAGCAGCGTCTCCAAAGAATCCAAGAAAGCATCCTATTAAAAATCTTCTCAACTTAGGTACATGAAGGCGGCAGGTTAAAAGAGTCAATGAAATGAATATACTGCTTTCTAATTCTCCTCTGTCCTCGTTTCAGCCTAAGAAGGGGTCAGATAATGTCTTGCCTGTGGGAAAGAGATGAGAAAAAACAAAATAGAGGCAAATGCCTCTCCCATCCCTAACACTGCCAGTACTGTATCCTGACAAAGAGAAGTAGGCTACATGTATCATTAACTAGCATGACCCTCAAGAAACTCTCTGGACTAATGCATCACAAAGTACATTTGATCATCTCAGTCTCCCCAAAAAGAATGATCCTACAGGCTTCAGCTTTATCACCCAGACTAATTCCACTTATGGCTCTTCACAGGTGATCATCTGACCCAGTCTCTAATCTCTTATGACCCCCAAGATATTCCAATTTGTAATTCATGATCAGAACAATCTAGACCATCTTTAGCCCCATATCTGAAAGTTTGGTCTCCCTTTATTGCAGTGTTTTCTTAAGGCTCTCTCAAAAAAAACAATGACATCTTCACCTACACCCCAAATATAACCAAGTCTAGAAGTGGGGTAGTTGCCCTTCTTATTCCAGACGACATCGTCCTGCCCCTTCCTGAAAACCATCTACTTCTTCGAAGCGGTTATGAACAAGGTTACTCTCCTTCTCGGCGGGTGATGAGCGGGACCATCGATACCAAGAAGCGGTTCCTTTACTTCTCTAACTATACTTTTCTGCACAGTCCGTCATCAGCCTCACCTCTGAGTTTCCTGAGTCGCTGACCTGTGATGGTGGCCCTCCCCTCTCGCTACACATTCCTTTGGCCTAAGTACTTCTAATGTGGGATCGCCTCTAAATCACATTATCTGCTCTCTGATCGCTGCCTTTGACCTTCTTTTAATAACTTAATTACATTAGTATGTCATTCCTGTCGTGGCTTCCAATCCACCCATCTACCATTTTTTCCCAGTCCATATTTATTTCCTCATTTTCTGCCTTGTCTTCCTCCACAAATCTCCTAAAATTACTTTTTTTCTAAATGCATATCCATACCCTTTTTTAATTTTATGCACAATGACATTAGAATTCTGAGGCAAATCCCTCCATATCCTCACTAAATTGTATTCCCTCTGTAATTAACACACCTGTTTAAAGTATAATCTATATTTTCCTTTCTTGTATTTCATTCTAATCATCATAATGATAGCTGTAATATTTACAATCTTAGAGGCAAAAACTCTTTGAACCCTAGATTCTTTATCAGTTGGCTTCTTATTCTGTCCCCTTTCACAGTAAAATGACTCAAATTGTTAAATATTTTTTATCTAACACTTCTTTATCTCCCACTCTATTGTAAAATCACATCAGTCTAGATTTGTTCCTACTATGTCTGTGGGATCCTTTCTTCAAAATCACCAATTAACTTCCCAGCTGCCAAATCCAATCTTTAATTGTTACCTTAGTTGCCTCTGAGCAACATTTGAAAAAGATGGGCATTCCCTTTTTTTGAAACATGTGAAACAATTATGGATAGAGAAAGAGCAAATGAGCCAGAATAATGATAACCTTATTTTAGAATACTTGGAGTTTCATTTAAGAATGTGTATATAAATATTTATCTCTGTATGATAGGCTGTTAAGAGCCCAATTTACATTTTTCTGAATGTATACCCTTGATCCATTGGAGACCTCAGGTAAATGGGAGAATATAATAAATGCTTGCACATTTTCCTCTGGTTCACCCAAGAGGAGTCAGATTGCAGAAAAGCTTGGGCTGGTAATGTGGTTTTAACAGTATACATCACTTAGGTGATATAAGACAAAATCTATAGAATCAGAAGTGAGAAAAAAAGGAGCAGGCCTAAGATTCAGCAGGATGCAAATAAACCAGAGGTGCACTGTAGAAAAATCTACATTTGGGTAAGAAATACTCAAAATATTCAATGTTCATAATTACAGAAAAATGAGTAAATTATAAAAACAGAAACATGGACCCATTTCTATTGCATCATAATCGAATTTACAATAAAAATTAAGTTATATGCTCTGATAAAGGATCACATGCAAATTATTATTTTTACCTTAAGCCACTCTTTAAAATGACCAGATATCATGTTTATTTACAAATGGATGTAGGTATCACTATGTAAGAATTATAGAGTACATCTAAAAATAACTTCTGCTTCTGCTTCTACCACCAAATTACCCCTAAATTGAAGAGAAAAGCAGATTCCAGAGCTTGTTTCTTATTATTTCTATAATGATAGGACTGCAATGGCAGTCTAATGATAGTAGCCCCAGTGACTCCATTCAGGGAAAGAAGTGAGAATTACACATTTATTTTAGCAAATAAGCATGGAGTTAATTATAGCTCTTGGCTATAGTCTGCCTTTCTCTTGCATCTTTGGAAGCTGAATTCACATAGTTCATTTAAAAAGCAGTTTTTCTAAGAGTTACAATGTTTCTTTAAAAAAGAATGTGGTTATTAAAACTCATCTACAACCTAAGGAGAAGAAGGTTCTATGTCATTGTAAGGACCCAGTAACTATTTTATATTTAACAAATGGACAGCTGCACAAAGTATTTTCACTACTGATGTTCATCTAGCTGTCAAGTAGCTCTGTACTAGCCACAGTAGTTGGTTTCCATATAAGCCTTAAGTGCTTGCACTGTGTGTGTCCTGTATTTGTGCATGCCCCTCGTTGGGATTATAATAGACATTTATTTATAAACATGATTGCAGATAAGTATTCGTGTCATATAAATATAGTTAAAGAAGTACAAAGTGCCTCAAAGATCCTGTGAGGACAGAACACAGTGAAGGTTAAGGGCGCCCCTACAAGCTTGGTGTGAAGGAGTGAGAATTAGAGCAGCAGCTAAGGCTTTGTGTTTCACAAACTGAAGGGCTTTGCTGGAGTATTCAAAGAATAAATACTTTGCAAAGATAATACTAAGAGGGACTCTAAAAAGATGTGATGGGAGACATGGACAATAGCTGAGTGTGATCCTATCCATACAATCTTCTACAAGGAACTAAGTAGTTGTTTTACCTCCAATAGGAAGAAGTGTTAACATAATCCCTTAACACGCCACACCACTTGCTAGAGTTTTTTCTCTTTTTTTGTCGATCCTTCTGAGACACCCAGTCCGATCTTTCATGTTGCGACAAGACAAGAATGGGGTCTAATGAGCATCAGGTGCTATGGAAATGGGTTCTTGACGATTTCGTATTATATTTACTCCACTCCACAATTCCTAAGGAATGGAGAAAAGAAAGGAGCCCAGTCCATGTTGGCTAATTTTTTTACTGCAACCCCCAAATAAATGAACTTCTTGTTGGATCTAGATCCAAGAATATTGTATGTGACAGTGCTTTGCCAAAACCAGAGGGATACGAGGAGTTCTAGCAAGTTCTTTAACTTTTAAGTTTTCAACAATGTGAAGCTAGCATGAAAACACACATTACATATATGCTTTGGCCCATTATTGCTCTATTGTTTTAAAAAATCTATGGTGGAATCCTGAGAATTCCAGAACTTTAAAAATCTGATGCTGATTTATATGCATAATTTGAGGGGATTTTCTTGACTGTGTATGACAGACAAAAACTATAATAGACAAAGTGACACTACAGTTAAAAATCTAAGTATGTTTGAAGAAAAGTAATGATTTAAGATCAGATCAAAGTAATAGTGTCATCTTAGGTATGGTACTTGCCATAACTGGCAAGGAAGGTTGCTGTAAGTGGCTAAAGAAGTGTGCTCATGCTTTGGGAAGTTCAAATGCAATTTGGTCATCTTAACCACCTTTGGTACATGAAATGCAATGTAGTTATCCTTGCTGACTCTCAGCATCTAAGATACATGAGTGGGCAATCAGCATTTTCCAGCCTCTCTTTATGTGTGAACAACACTACATGCTGCAGCCAGGATACTACTGTACCTATTCTCCATGTGGTCCAGCATCATTAAAATCAAGATTAAGCAAGCACAAAGTTAAATACAGCCTGTATGGCAATTTGGGGGGTAAATAACAGATTAAAAAGCTAGCAGATTTTGATAATATGCAAGTATGTGTACATGAAAATAACAAGGATTAAACAAAACAATACAAAACACTTTAAGGTACCTCAGCAACACAAGTGAATTCTAACAAAAATAATCCAAGGGAAAAACTTCTTACTTACTGAAGGTAAGCCTTATTCCTAAGACTGTGTCTTATACAGTAAACTTTGCTCATGTCCTGTTTGAATAACCCATATTTGTTATCACATTAACATGTCTATATTAATGGTTAGTGTTTTTCTTTCTTGATATTTCAATTTAAATTTGATTGGATACAAAATCTACCTTTTACTTCCCCCTCCACTTTTATGATTTTTGATGTCATAATTTACCTCTTTTATATTGTGTATTCATTAACAAATGATTAAAGCTATAGTTTTTTTTAACACTCTTGTCCTTTAACTTTTAAACTAGAGTTAAATGGTTAACACACTACCATAATACAGTATCAGGGAATTCTGAACTTGCCTTTATACTTACCTTTACCAGTATGTTACATATTTTTATATGTTTTTATATTACTAATTAGCATCCTTTTATTTTAACTTGAAGAATTTCTTGCATCATTTGTGAGGGAGGTCAAGTGGTGATGAATTCCCTAAACATTTATTTGTCTGTGAAAGTCTTTATTTCTTCTGCATTTCTGAAGGACAACTTTTCTGGATAGAGTATTCTTGGTTGGTAATTTTTTTCTTTCAGCACTTGGAATATATGGTTTTACTCTCTCCTGTTCCATAAAGTTTCTAATGTGAAATCTGCTGATAGCATAATGGGGCTTCCTTTGTAGGATACAAGATTTTTTTCTCTTGCCACTTAAGATTCTTTCTTGGTCATTGATTTTGACAGTTTCATTATGATATGTCCTGGAAAAGATCTCCTTAGGGTTAGTTTGTTTGGTGACCTATGAGCTTCATGAACTCATGAGTATGATATTAGTTGTGGACACTTCATAGGCTTTATTATGTTGAGCTAAGTTCTTTCTCTACCTAATTTGTTGAAATCTGTTATCATGAAAGGATGCTAATTTTGTCAAATGCTTTTTCTGCATCTATTCAGATGATCATGTGATTTTTTAGTCCATTCTGTTAACATGGTGTGTCACATTTATTGTTTTACAAGTGTTGAACCATCCTTGCATGCCAGGGGTAAATGTCACTTGATCATGCAGTATGAGCCTTTCAATAAGCTGTTGAATTCAACTTTCTAGTATTTTCTTAAGGATTTTACACCTATGTACATCAGGGATATTGGCCTATAATTTTCTTTTCTTGTAGTGTCCTTATCTGGCTTTGGCATCAGGGTAATGCTGGCCTGTGTGGCGATCTGTGTGCTTGAAAACAAGCCACATTTGCGCATTTGGAACTGGCTTCTTATAGGAGAAGACCCTCACCCTCACCCAGGTTAGATTCTTGGGGCCTCTAGAGGGATGTGACTTCTCTGGGTTGTGCATACTTATCAAATAGAGAAGTTTACTGGTTTGTTTTTCAGGATCTCATAATCGCTTACTCCCTCTAGTATCTGTGGCACTGTCAGTTCCCTATTTTATAACAGCAAATCTCCCAGTTCTTCCTTGTCTCAGTGGCTCCCCATAAGTACCTTAAATTAAGCAAAACATATACAAGTCCCCTAAACAGCTCTCCAAAAGCCAGAATGCCACACACATGCTCTACTATTCTCCCTCCCTCTATGGAAAAGCCTCAAATTGTATAACTTCTCCCCATTGCACTGAGCCTTGCAAGCTCCAGTCAAGGTGATTGCCACTCTCATTTGTTCTCAGCCACCCCTGGGCATCTGAACTATCAGTCTACTTCTATCAGCACTCTGAATAAAATGAGGCAGAACCCAAAATACTGTGCAGCTCTCTGAAGAACTGGAATGTTAGACACATGCTTCACTCTTCCTCCTCCTTCCCAAGAGAAAAGCCTCAGATGTGCACCTGCTCCCGGTCACCAGTCATGCTGGCCATAGCAAACTGATCACTGCTTCTCTTTATTCTCAGCAGCCTTTGGGCATCCAAACTATGCCAGTAATATCAGTGCTCCAAGGATGGCGAGGCAGAAACCTGTTCCTCAAGAAGCCCTCTCAAAAGTCAGCATTGGAGGCATGCTCCATTCTCCCCTTTCTTTCAGAGAGAGAAGTTTTAGTCCAGGATGTTCTCACCCAGTTCTAAGCTATGTTGATTTAAGGGAGTTGCTGTCATAGATAAAGTAAAAACATTCTTACCCTTTTCAGTGTGGCTATTCTTGGTTTTGTGCTTATCTAGGGTACTGTAAATTATCAACTGGATTCTAGAATTCTCAAAGGTATTTTGTTCCCTATATCCTTGTTAAATAAGTGGAATTTTTTGGGGGGGAAGGAAAGAACTGGAACTTCCTGTTCTGCTGTTTTGCTGACCCCTCAAAAATCAAGGAAAAGGCCATTTAGCAAGTGATAAAGTTGTGTAGAAAGAACTTTGACATAGGAAAATATCCGTGACATATTTATCTAACATTAGCAGGAAATATTAGGGAATCATTGAAAAGGGGAGTGTAATTCATTAGTACCCTTGATTATAAGTGTGATTTGTAGGATACTTTTGGATAAGAATTTAAATATCATCTAAGTCACTACATTTGGACTTTGTCTTTTAGGTATGAAGAGTGACTAGTTTGTTTTTAAGTTGTTAAGGTAAATGTATTAGCTTCTTGGGCCAGTGTAAACAATTACCCCAAACTTAGTGGTGTAAAACAACATAAATTTATTATCTTATATATCTGGAGGTCAGTACTCTAAATTGTGATTTTGTTAAGTATCATGTTTCTTCTGGAGACTTCAGGGGAGAATTCTTTGTCTTTTTCAGTTTCCAGAGACCACCTGTTCAAAGAACTTTCTTCCATCTTTAAAGTGCATGACACCAACCATTACATCTCCTTTTCCTTAGTTAAATCTCCCTACGCCTTCCTATTATAAGGGCACTTGCAATTGTATCAACCCATCAGATAATCCTGTCTCATATCTTCCCATCTCAAAATCCTTAATTACATATGCAAAGTTCTTTTTGCCATGTAAAACAGTATATTCACAGGTTATGAGGATTAAGATAAGGACATGTTTGGGACCTACCATAGTCTGCTCACTGCCTCACCAAAAATCGTATCCATCCCACATGGAAAATATATTCAACACAACCCAACATTCCAAAATACCTTAAAACCTATTACAGTATCAACTCAAGTTCCCAAACCTCATTTGACATGATCATTTCAAGGGTCCCAAAGCATGTCATCCAACTCATTGAAATCAGATATGGGTCAGACTCCAGGTATGATCCAACCTAGAGCAAAATTTCTGTCCATTTGTGGACCTGAGAAGCAAGAAAAGTGATCTGTTTCCAAACAACAGTAGTGGGGCAATCAGGAAATAACCGTTATAGACATCCTCATTCTGAGAGAGAGAGAAAGGAAAGAAGTGAGGAGACCCAGTCCCAAGTAGCTTTGGAATCCACCGGCCCAATTCTATTAGCTTCCGAGGTCTGGAAATAACCTTAGGTAGCTCTCGGTTCCAGTCCTCCGGCCCAAGCCCCACCTTGTTTTCAAGACTATTCTGATGCCCTCAGGTTGGTTCTCTAGGCCCAAAGCTTCAGCTTCTGAGTCATCCTTCATTTTCATGAAAGTAGTTTGTGTTTTCAACTGAATAGTTTTTTTCAACATTTTTCCTGCCTATAGATCTGTAGTAATATAACAGCCTAATTTCATTTCATCCTCTCTCTGTTTCTTTCAGACAAAGCTGGTAATATTTCTGCTGACATAACATCCTCATTGTGGGGATCCTATGTCCCAGGGATTTCCTCCATTAGATGAGAGGCTTCTCCAGAGGTGTTTCCTTGACTACTTCGTCTCTATTTTTGGCTTCTGCTGAGATGACTAGGGGCTCCATTAGTAACATACCTAATCTCTTCTTTGAGAGTGAATATTGTGACCTTTTGTTCTTTCCTAGACACTAGCAAAAAGTGGTCACATCACACCCTTTGCATATGATGTAGCAATCCCACTTTCTGAGTATTTATCCAAAGGAGCTGAATCAGGATTTCAAAGAGGTATCTACACTCCCACATTCACTGCAGCATCATCCATTGTAGCCAAGATATGGTAACAACCATTAGCGCCTGTCAACAGTTGGGTGGATAATGAAAGTGTGTATACAATGGAACATTAATCAGCACAAGAAAGAAGGAAATCCTGTCATAAGCTACAATATGGTATAACCTTGGGGACATCATGCTAAGTAACACAAGCTAGTTATAGAAGGACAAATAGTATGTGATTCCACTTATATGAGGTATCCACAGTTAGTCAAACTCAGAGACACAGAAAGTAGAATCATCATTGCCCAGGGCACAGGAGATAGGAAAACAGGGGAATTGCTGTTCAACTGGTATGTATTTTCAGTCATGTAAATGGAAAAGTTCTAGGGATTTCCTGTATAACATTATGTTTATAGTTAACACTGAACTCTACACTTCAAATTTTGTTTAGAGGATAGATATTATGTTGTATTTTTTTACTAGTATAAAACAAATGAAATTTTCCTCTAGATTTTCACTGACCTTGTGTTCTTCCTCCACTCTAACAGGAGGATGACCTGCTCCTCTTATATAAGCACTGTACCTCAACTATGCAATTTGTTTTCTAGTTTTTACATCATGGTTATATATATATGCAGCTCTCCTACAGCAGGGAGAAATTCTTTATACCAGAGTCTGTGCCCTAATTATTTCTTCATCTGTAATAATTAGCATATTTGACGCACAGGAGAGACTCAATACATATTTGCAGCTGAATCTATAACTTTACAAATTTATGAATAAACGAACAAATGAGTGAGTGGGTGAGTGAATGAGACAAGAAATCTTACACACAGTATTCAAATAATGCTACAGATGAATAAAATCCTATCAAATATGCAAAGAACATAAAATCACATTAAAAAATTAACAGTCTTTGATTTTGCTTTAAGCCTCACATTTAAAGAATTTGGGTATACATGAAAGACAAAGATGAAAATAATTATTTGTAAACATATATAATAAATCCTATAAAGAAGAGAGTTAACAATTTGCCTTATATTATCGTTAGATTATCTGCAATATGGCAATAATATTGTATATGTGTGCTGGGTTTATAATAAAGATTAAGTAAATTTCTTCACTAAAAAAGAAAATAAGAGAAAATAAAATAAAATGACCCCAGGAATACTTAGACCTAAAAAGAAACAAAGAAAATTTTAAAATTATATTTTTATTTTATGGTAATTCAAATGCCCTAACTTATATATTTGTTCTTTTTGTGAAAAATGGCAGAGCGATAGAAATTTTCTGGCTACAGTTTAACATCTATTTTCAGTTTAATGAAAGTGAAATCCATTGTTTTATGAAGAATCAATGTTTTTTTCAGGCATCTGGAATTTTTCAAATTCCCTGAAATTTCCTTTTCCAGATGTGACATTGAAGTGGGTTATATTTTCTTGATGATCAAAATTCATGTATTTATAAATTCAAAAATGTTTATAATCATCTTTTTACTACCAGGCACTATTAATTATAGGTACATACCAAGGATATAATTATGACCCAAAAGAGGCACAGTTCTTAACTTCACGTAGCCTACAGTCTAATAGAGATACCTAAAGCTAACCAAACACTTATAAATACTCCTAAAAAATAAAGTGGTATCAAATCTAGGAGGGGAAAGTTCATAGAGCTATGAAGATTTATAATAGACAGAGCTAACTTCACCTAGTGGAAAGGAAAGTTTTCCCTGAGAAATTTATAGTTGAGACTTTGTGGATGAGTGGGTGTTAATTTGGTGAAGTCCATCTGAGTATTAGATTTACCTTAGAGTAATTAATAATTGTTGAAAATATGGTTATAATGTTTTCTATAGATAGAAGATAATGTCAGAGCTCAATAATAATAATAATGAGGTATAAAATTATCAGATGATTTTATCCAACTTCTGATTTGAAGATGAGGCAAGAATGGGAAGATGGAAAAGGAAAGGTATATTTTGCTTGGGGCTGTGATATAAATGCTGCATCATTCCTAATCAGTATAATATAAATAAGCTTGGAAAAAATGTATACTAATATGATAAAATAGAATACAGGAAATTACAAAAATACAGGAAAGAGAACATAAATCCATCAAAAGCTGAAGAAAATTCAATCAAGAGACTCAATAAATAAGAATTGCCTGAAATAAACATATCACCATCAAATAGTCACTATATTTGTGAAGGGGGTTAATTGCCATATTAAAAGGTAATGAATCCTGGTATTGCCTAGATTCAGTTTTATGCTGTTCTAGAGAAATCATTACTTGGTGGTTTTGTGGGCATCCCATACAATGGCCCCAAATAATCCCTGCCTCGAACCATTTCTGCCTTCGGCTTATTCCCTCCCCTTGAGTGTGGGCTGGATTAAGTGACTTCTAAAAAATAGAATATGACCGAAGCAGTGATATGTTGCTTTTCATTTCAGGTTTTACTTTTCTTTGAAAACAAATATAGTAGCATTCTCTGTACAAATCTGTTATATATAACAATTACCATTCAAGTTGTGTCTGGCAGTTGTCTGTCAAACCCACATCTCCGTGTTGTAGGTTAACAGAATGGTATTTGTGTGCATACCCAGTAAAAGTGTTGTGACTGGTCAAAGGTAATCTTTTTTGTTTTGTTTTGTTTTGTTTTTTGGTCTAGGATAATCTTAACCATTCTTTGCTCTTTTCAGCAACCTCATGTGCATGGCTCATGTAACTCTGTTTTCCCAGAAGTACGTAAATCATGGAGGTTCAGGGTGCCTTTTAGAATGATTCACTTTCCTGGAAAAAAATTTCAGACACAGAAATAACTGGTCATGTCCTTCACTCATGCTACCTGATTTTAACTGTGGA
This sequence comes from Phataginus tricuspis, assembly GCA_029783875.1. Lineage (NCBI taxonomy): Eukaryota > Metazoa > Chordata > Mammalia > Pholidota > Manidae > Phataginus > Phataginus tricuspis. The sequence goes on along the minus strand of JAQQAC010002629.1, from coordinate 2,063,873 downwards.
TGGCTGGGGCCACACCAAACATGCTAAAAGCGCCAAAGAAAGACTGTGATAGGTCTGAAATAATAGAGCAGCCTTGCCAAATCTAGCAACAGCTCTTTTCTGGACTTTTCATCTTGTGGGAAAATTAAGCTTGTTTTTTTTGTCATTGAAAGTAAGATTCTGTGACTTGTTGCTCCAGACATTCCTGATTAGTTCTCCCCAGAAATGTATATGCTCAGGGTGACCTAAGAGGGTCCTAAGACTACTCATTAAAAAGCCACCAAAATAATGGCATCGATAATTCATCTGAAGTCCAGCATTTTGCCTGTATTATCCATTTGCATTTGTCTATCTGAATAACTTGTTCTAAATGTATGTGTTTGGGCTCCTAGGGATATAATGGTAGAGGTGGCTTGCATGGATATTTCTGAATCATTTGTCTTCAGATTTAAACCTTAAATTCTTTGTGTAGTCTAAATACAGAAATGGGTTTTAACTTGTGCTGGAATTCTGAAAATAACCACAATCTATCCATTTTAAAATGTAGTGTTATTCAATGAGAACACAACCCATGAGTCTACCTAAGTATACTGGATTCTAACATGTATTTAAATTAATATTATAATCATGTGGCATTTCCTATTTATAGAAAGCTAGAGTAGGTCTGAAAACTAATGAAAACAACACATACGTCTGGTGCAGAAATTCTGCTAATACTTGGTGTTCTCTTTAGAGACGTTAAATAGGTCGATGAAATCAAGGGGTTTCATGTTCATTAATTTTAGTGGGTGGCTTACAACCATCAAATATTTATGCTTATTTATGCTGACATATATAAACTGTTTCAACTCAGAATAAAGTGAACACAGGCAGTCTTGAACAATTATCTGTCAAGGTATCAGTTTAGACTGTTGAGTGGTGAGCCAGTCGTTTTATTTTCTATCACTGCCTGGTTTTGCTGGAACCACGTAGGATAACATGGTTCAGTGTGAAGGAAACGAATTTGGAACAAGACTGACCTGAGTTTACTTTTGATTCTGGCATTTATTATATTTATTATATGTGTGATCTTGAGCGAACTTTCCTGAACATCCATTTTCTCATGTCGTCGTGCTTCCTTATATGGCTGGTGGAGCAGGTGACCCGCGCTGGCCGGTGAGGTGTAAACTTGAGCGCCGTCTGTCCCTGGGGCTGGGTAACTGAGTTGCTGGAAACACCACCAGAAGCTGTCTTTCCCTCTTTGGTAATGAGAAACAACGTTAGACCACGTAGATCAAATAATCAATGCAGCAAAGAGGACGCCAGGAAAATAAAGTGTTCTGTGGATGATGGTGGAGGGAAAATGATATGTCATTTCTGGGCTGGGGACATTTGAAGGCATAGTTTTGATATCTGGCTATCCTTCATCAACATTATCACCCTGGATAATAAAACTGTATTATGTAGTTTCTGTCCCAAAGAGAAGAGTCTTCCATTTTAATCACCTTTGAGTTAGTTTAGTAGGCTTTTTAGTTCCATTAAAATGGCAAAGAGATTTATGGTCAAGTTTTCTGGTAAATGATTTTTTTTTCTTAATATGTATTTGATGGTGTCTTTTCTCACACCATGATTTATTTGTGGAAAGAAGCAGAAGAACCCCCTTCTGCTTCTACATCATCTTGTCTCTTGGCTCTGAACACTCAGTAAGTTATTAGTCCAGGAGTGATGTATTATTTACTTCTCTTTCTATATGGTACCTGTGTGTGAGAGTGTATTATTTGTGTGCCAATTGTATGTTAGATAACAAACTACGCACCTTAATGCAAAGATCTGGGATTTCATGATGTCATCCCTCTGGGAAATTTCAAGATTTATTAGTAGAAACACCTTGCATGCCCAGTAATTGCACTACTTGTCCCTACAAGACTGTTTTCCTTGGTGTTTTATGGAAGTATTAATTAGGAATTTAAAGGCATTGTATAGAATTGTGTAAAACCCCACCTCCACGGCAGAAAAATTCTTTGTTTTCTCATATTTATTAAGATATAATTGGAAAATAAAATAATAAGATATTTAAAGTGTGCATTGTGGTGACAATATATTCATACATTGTGAAAAGATTCCCACCATCTAGTTAAATAATATACCCATCACTTCACACATTTATCTTTTCGTGTGTGTGAGAACACTTCAATTCTACTCTCTTAGCAAATCTCAATTATATAATACAGTGCTATCAACTATAATCACCATGTTTTACATTAGATCCTCAGAAAATTTCCTTTTAGTCATATCCTTCCATTGCCTAACAATCTTTCACCTAATGAACTCAGTGAGGATATCATTGAGATACCTTTGTATGTTTTGCCAAAAGTGTTTCAGAGCAAAACCTGAGATATAACACTAATGTATTTAGAGAGAGAGATTCTATAGTCTCTACCCTTTCCCAAGAGCCTACTGTCAGTAATCAAGATAATCTTTCCACTTTAATTTACTGAATTTTTAATATGTTTCAAGATTTTTCTATCAGATAATATTTCTGCGTGAGTATCTATCTTATCTGTTGAATTGGGCCCAGGCATATACTGAGTAGACCAATGTCCAGTTCTTTGAATACTATCCCATTTTTCTCTCTGCTCTTACGTCAAAAAGCGAGTTGTCACAAAATCATTACTCACCTACAAGAAGATGAAACTTGTCAAAACTGGTTTCCGGTTATATTTGACTAAGCTGTGTTCTCATTCCCAAATGGTCTCAAGTCCGAGAGAGGTTTGGGAAGAATTTCTGCCTTTTTCCCCACCATCAGCCAGTGCTCACCTCACCTCCAGGACCTTGAAGAAGAGAGAGGATAGAAAGGATGAAGAAGTTAGGATGTTAGTGAACCTACTACACAGGGTAAACAATGGCTTCATCTTTCTCCCTGAGCGTATCAATGGAAGTGGTAGGATTAACTCCATTTTGTTCTCATCTGCAACTTTTTGTTGAATCAAATTTTCATGAAGCTTAGCAGACTTTTTCTTTATTTTCAGCCATGAAACTGAATGTTTGCCTCTTTCATTGGGCACTATATATATACATATATAAATAAATATATAATCATCTATTAATAGTGTTGGCATTCAGACTCTGATCACGCCACAAATATTTTCCTCAGGTTTTTCACCACCTCATATTGATTTTGTGTATTTTTTGTGCAAGCTATATTTAATAGATTTAAAATGAGGACTAAATACTGATGAACTTTTATGCATACAATATCATTCTCTGATTTCAGATTACAATCCAATGTAGTCAACCCACATATCAAAAATAGAAGGACTAAATGGACTGTGGTGTATTCATACAGTAGATATTATTCTCTAGTGAAAACATTGAAAAATGATTTTATACCCCATAATGGATGAATCTCAGATGTAAAGTTGAGCAAAAACACAGACACAGAAAAGTATATATGTATGTGTTACCTGTATATGACATATGAAAGTAGGTAAAATTAATGCTATAACAACTACTGGTTAATTTAGAAGTGAAAATACCTAGATAAGAGCTCAAATATTCTACTGTTGTTTTCTATTTCTTGTTCTGGGAGGTGGTTACATAGTATTTTTATTTGTAAAAGTTTGTCGAGCTGTAATGACATGCTTATTCAATTTTTTACATACTTTGTGCTTTAATTAAAACAGCCTAAGGCTGGTAAAACGTAGGAAAATAGGGAACTGCAATAGTGGGACCGATATCTGGATTGGTGCCCGTTACAGGCTATTGCACTTTGTATTTGAATGTGAGATTAACAGTGAGCTTGGAATAAAGGTGTCCCGACCACTCTGCACAATGTGTTTCACTGTGAGAAAGCTGGACACATTGTTTTTCAAAGTCGAAGCATATTTTTCCTATAAGTCTCATAATCTTTATACTTATCTAAAGTTTCCATTAGATAAATTTTGCTCAGAAATTTGGATGGCTCACCAGTAATTTTTTTTTTATTTTAGTGGAAATTCAAAATATAATCATGATTTGGCTACTTTTCAATAGGCTGTTGCCATCACCAGAGTATAAGCCACCCTCCTGTTTCACCGAATTATTGTAACAGCATCTTAACTGGATATCTTCCCATTCCTCCCCACCATCAACCCCAAACCTTCCACCTCTTAGACTTAACTCAGCAGCAAAGTGACTGTAGGGAAATGTCATCTGAGTCTGATTCATTTTCTTAAAGCCCTCTGATGATAGCCACTTCAATCATGTTTTAAAAGTCCTACTTTTTCTGACCTCATAGCCTACTGCTCTCGCCCGCACTGCTCCTCTCTGTCCACACTCGGCTCCTGGCCATTCCTGCAGGCAGAGCTCCTGCTGCTGGGGGCTGTCCTCAGATGTGCTCGGGGCCAGCTTTCCACGACTTTAACATATGTGTTCACATCTGAATCCCTGTCTTTATTCCAAAATCCATGCCCCTTTTTCTTGACTTATTTTTCTCCTAAGTGTTTATAACTGTCCAGAATATTCTGTTTGTCTAACTTCTGTTTCCCCCTGTAGGCAGTGATGCCCGCTTCCCCCTCTTTAAATAGCTCACTACTATTTCTGGAACTTAACAAAGTGCCTGCAAAGGTAGGATCTGAATATACATTTGTTGAAATAATGGATAAAACATGTTATTTTTAATTATAAAACTCTTGGTTTCTTTTTACATGTGTAGACAAATGTAATGTTAATGAAGAGACAATTCTTGTCTATACTGACATGAAATATATAAATCTGTTTTCATGTTCTGCTGTGTAGAAATCACAAATTGACAGATGTTACTAATTGAAAGCCAATCCACTATGCTTTTGAATAAATTTTTTTTGATGAAATTAAAAACATTTGCAGCAAATGTTACCACAGAATCTGGTATTTAGGCACTAATGTAAAAATGATTTATTCATACAAACACAAGTGTAGTGAGGAGAAGAGTTTCAGAAAAAGGGGATTTAAAATACTTTTTAATAGTTCAGAGCATCAAAATTGGACAGTTATTTAAATCTTGATTATTAAGGAAATAATCTGTTTCACACATACATAATCATGTCATCAAATCTTCTTAATTTTTCTTTCATTCAAGAGCATTTTTTGCTTCCTACCTGCCCTGTCAGGGTTAAGATGTTTGCTTTTGCATAGGTGTGGAGCAGCATTAGTGGTGAAGCAAGAAAATGAGGTAATATCATGTTTCTCTAAAGAACTCCAGTTGTGAAAATAAATGTTGGCTCGTGAAATCAAGGGTTTAATGAATCTGGAATGAGAAAACGTGTAAAATGGGGAACAGCAAACTTCTATAATCAGAGTATAAAGGAATCATGGATGCGAATGTAAATGGACCATATACAGGCTTACTTAATTAACTTCTCTATTTCTTAAACGTGGAAAGCCATGAGGTTGTGATTTTTGGTGCCCTACATGGAAGCAAACGCACAATGGTATTCCCTCTGTGCCCTCCCTAAGTCATCAGGTGTTTTGCTGTGGTGTAGACATGGTTCAGAACTGCTTTATTCCTCACCATTTCCATCTCCATAACTGTTTGTTGCCCTTCCACCTTTGGGAGACTTTAGGGGCCATGCAGGCAGTAGATAGTAAATGGATACCTTCACATACTGTCATTGCTTATATATTTCCTTGAAATGTTACTATGTTGCTATTCTATGATGTTGCTATTTCTGTTAATCTAGTAATAGCGGGGGAATTGAAAATAATTAAGACAGGGTCTGGCCTGAGGGTTTCAGCTCCCTGCAAATTCACCCTGGATCCAGTGAAACTGAATAACGACCATGGAACATTGCGGGTAAAAAGGGGCTCATTCCAAGCTATATCTCAGGGTGGCAGCTCAAGCACTGGAACCATCTCCCTCCGTGAAGTCTGCAGGCAGGGATTCTCCGCCCGGACTCCGGTCCAGCCTCTGCCCCAGGCGCCGTCCCTGCTCCAGGCTCTGCCTCCACGCCCAGCTTTTGCTCCTTGCTCCCCAGTCTCTGCTGTCCTCCTGCTCCCTGGCTCTCTTGCTTCTTCCCTAGGTGCTGCTCTTAGCCCTGGGGCATCTCTTTTTAAAGCAGTACTGGCAGTAATGGCTTATTGCCGAAGGGTATACAGTCCCTGCCCAGTAGGGAAAGTATTACATCATCCTGGCCATGGAACTTCCATTTTCCCTACAGTCGGTAATAGTATAATGTGATATATTTTCTTGAGTTGATTATATTTTAAATATATGAAGAATATTAAAATTGAGAAATTAATATTGTGAAGGTATGTTTCAGCTCTAATTAGAGCAGACACCTCAACGATGGCTGTTGTCCTCATCCTTTGCCTTTTTGGGTAGGCTCTCTTCAGCAGAGGCAAGAGCCAAAAAGTAGAATGGACGTAGCTAATTTCCTAGATTTTATATAACAAGTACACAAACAAACAAAACCCAGCTCCTCAAAGGGACCAGAATAGTACATGCTTCTCTTCTAGGAGAGGCTACCCTACATCCATGCTCTCTGACAAAACAGACTACTGCCTCACTCGGATATTTTTGAACTTGCAAAATCAGTGCATTCCCTCTAGCCCTTTTTTGTGAAATTTTAGATATTTTACGTCTTCCCAAATTCCATCCAGACATTTCTCCATTTCAGGGCCCAAGAATTTCTAAATAGTGCAGTCCTGTGTTAACTAGTATGTCTGGATCTTCAATCATCTTTCTGCCTGAGAAAAGGTCTTACTGATATTTAAATAGGTATTTAAATTTTTTATTCCTACCTATATTTATAATACTTCTGTTTATTACTCCATATATCCAACTACTTTATATCAGTGGTTGTCCTCATGATCAATATGGACCATCAAAGTGTAGCCAGGAATTTGTATAAACAGCCTTTATGCAAAATTATATCTCTTTCCATGTTGTCCCTGTAGTACAGCTCGCTCCTATAAGATGTAGCCCTGACCCTGTAATCTTTTGTGACCAGTCTGTCATTTGCCTTCAAATGTGAATTAGTATAATATGCTTTAATTAGTTACCAGGCATTAAATAACTGGCGATAACATTTGACTTTTCTATAAGCTTGAAATGTAAAATCAGATATAGTGATGAAATCATAGTGGCTTGAGATCAAATATTAGTTAGAGTTTTATAAGGTAGATATTTAAATTCCACTCACTAAAGTCATTTTCTCATGTATTAATTCACTGAAATATTTCAGAAAAGCATTCTTAGCAATAGACACAATCTCCCATATATGATTGGTGAAGGATAATAATTTGTATATACAGACAATTTCTATGGAAAAAATGTCATTTCAAAATAAAGACATTAAACATGATATAAACCTTTTTATTATTTAATAAATATATTTTAAATTTTATTATTTAATCTCTCAAGCATTGCAACAAAATTGCTACACTTTTATTATTTCGCCATTACAATTATTTTTGTTCATTGGAACTGTAAAAGTCTAAAGTAGCTTATCAACACTTACCTTCTTCTTTTAGGAAAATGTACTTGTGTGATTCTTCAGTATAATTATTGTGGTTCATAAAAACTGTATTATTATGTGGCTTAGTGTAATATGCTTTTTACATAAAAATAACTTACAGCTATTGTCTCCTCTGTTGGTAATTATAACCCAGGTCCACTGCAGTAATAAACTTGGGCTGAGTACTTGATAGACCACTTTATTTTATCCTAACTACTCTTTTTCTATTACAGCTATTTATTATGTCTTCATAAACGTGATGCACAGCAATAGTAAGATGCAGAGACACTGACACGTCTAACTCTTTTCCTGAGGTGTGCTTTTTTTCTGAGGCAAAGGCCTCAAGTTGTTATTTATTTGGAACATTAGAAAGCATTCCAAAGCCATATTCTTCAAAGCGTTTTCACCATGAAAAGGAGGAGTGTGAACTCTTACTACTGAACCCCACCAACATTCCCCCTGAGACACGCATTGTTGCCTATTGGAGCTTCACTCCCAACTGACTGAAAGAAAGAACAGAGAAGCAGTAGGACTGAACGCAAGGAAATCATTTGAGTAGGTGTAAATATGGTGTTTATTAGTGGGTTTGCAAAAAGCTGGAAATAGTCTACTAAAATTCCCTTTCCCATACTGACCATAGAAAGGATGAAACTGACACACTGTATTTTTATAATATATCTCATGTACATTCCCTTCTTTCTAGTCTATGAAATATTGCTTGCTTTTTTGGAATTGTTTTATGATTGTAGGAAATATGAAAATCTGTCTGCAGAAATAAACCATTTCCCAAAATTAAGCTTACACAAACATATGATCTGAACTGTGATAATAGGCATGTGATAATCTCTCTGCCATGACCTCAAATCATATGTGATATAACAAAAAAAGAACTGCTATTCACTACATTATGTTGGTATCTCCAGTTTATAAGCCTATTGAGTGGCAACTTAGTGAAAGAAATTCTGGACCTAATGGTATTGTTATCCTAATATTTTGCCTATTGTGGTCTAGCCTAATTTGATTGAAATCCATTTTCATTTGTCCTTCCCTCATGAAAACCTGCTGATTAAATATTTAAAAATATTTACATTATCTTCTCTCTTTTGCCAAGACTGAATTCAGTTTTCCATTCCGTGTCTAAATGATATGTTGGATATGAGTGTTCTCTATGCTTTCCACATAGATCCTATGATTTCTGCAGCTCAGTAATTCTAGGAGTTATTGTTTACTTAACTACGAAAAAAAATCCCAGATAATCAATAAAGCAAAAACCTAAATTCATTTGTGCCAAGTAGTTCAGCCAAATGCACAATCTATGTGTTGACATTCATAACAGAAGGTGTGTTGGCCTTTATTTCAATATTCTTAGTGATGCAACATTCTCTAAGCTGAGCTTTCCATTCTGAGGGACAACTGAAATTGTGATATATTTATACAGAGCTAATTATTTAATTCCTGTGTCTCTGGAAACCTGTTTGTCTCTAGTTTCCCTCTACATGATGAGGTTGCAGAATTCAAAATCTATGATAGATGCTTACATTACCTGTTAAAGTCAGTTTTATTGCTTAAAATATACAAATACAAAAATAAGTGACACTTTATTTTTTGCTTTTTTTGCACAAAGAAAAAATTAAGTTATCAGGAAGTTCATATACCAGGATAGTCATAATTATTATGCTGGAAAAGATTCTTCAAAGTGCAAGTATATGCAAGAATATGCATCTTACACATGATTGTCCCATATAAGATATTTTGTAACTTCTTTTTGTATTTAGACATATTTTTATTCTCTTTTTGCCTCTAGACCTATAACTGGATTCACATCTCAGCAGGCCTCAAAGTGTAAGGTGCAAAGAGTGAGCCTTGAGAAGCTGAAATAGACATCAAAATAACTGCATGCTTTTTCAAATGTACATAAACATAAACCTGGGGAAAATATGTGTGGGAATAAGCTGGGAAGGATATAAAATTGCATCATTTGGAATTTATTGATATGGTTCCATTGGGACAAAATTTTGGATACAGTATTTTTGGGGGAGGGAGACTCTTAATGGGTATTGAATTCTAGATAAGCAGTATTTTCTTTACCACTTTGAAGATACCATTCTATCATTTTCTAACTTGGAGAATTTCTGACAAAAGTAAGCTGTCATTCTTTGAAAGAAATGAATATTTTTTAATCAGACTAAATTTTTCTCCTTGTCTTTCTTTTTCAATACCTGTATTATATGTATTCTTTGAGGGATGTGTAAGGGGGAGGTATGTGTGGTTTATTCTGCTTGAGGTTTGTAGATGGCTTCTTGAAAGTTTGTGTAAAGGATTTTTATCAATATTGGTAAATTTTCTCTTAGTATCTATTCAAATATTTCTTGTGAGACTGTCTTTCCTACAACTATGTTTAGGATTTCAGTCACCTGTGTATTAGAACTTTTCATTGTACTCAATAATCACTTTATATTATTTTCTGTGTTTTTCAAGTTTTTCCCCTTTTCTTCTTCCCTATGAGTATTTTCTACTGATCTAGAAATATTCTGGTCTTCTGCTGTGTCTGTTCAACAGTACCCATCTATTGAGTTTTTAGTTTTAGTTACTATGTTTTGATTTTAGGATTTCCATTTGATTCCTTTTAATAGACTGAGATTCTCTGGTGAGACGTTCTATTTTTCCTCTATTTCTTAAGCATATTAAGCACAGTTATCTGAAAGTCCATGTCTGGTAACTATAAAATCTGAATCTATTTCAGGTGACTTTACATTGTCTTTTATTTTCTCTTGATTTTTGGTCATTAGGTTCTTTTACATGACATACCAGCCATTTTTATGTTTAACCTTGGATACTGTGTATGCTAAATTGCAGAGACTCTGAATATTACCACATGATCTCCCAAGAATAGTTAGTATTTGTATGAATAGCAGTGAGAGTAGAGTAACAAGTAATTCATCCCATGAGCAACTGCATTTGCTTGAAGTCCTTTGGTGGGGAGGAGAGGGGAGAGGAATCATGTCTAATTCTAGTTTGCTCTCACTCCTAGGTTATAGCTTATCAGGGATCTCAACAGAAATACTAGCATCTTAACCTTATGAAGCCTATGTATTCCACTGCTTTTCCTCCTTAGCTCTGTGAGCCCACTTTATGGCTGATTGCTTTGTTTCTTGCCTCCTTAGAATTAGGTGGTCTAACTTCACATAAAGGTTAGGCATATGTCTGCAGTTTCCCTTTATCTGGTTCTAGCATCAGGTTCTCTAATCTTTGTCCCAAGTCTTAGCTAGTTGACTTGGATTCCAATTTACTTTTCCTTGGGCATTTGATACTTTTGAGAAACTTTAAGGTTCCTACTTTCTGCTGGACTGCAAAATTTTGCATCAGGAATCAAAAAATGATCTGAAGGAGGGAAAGATACAACAAAGGAGCCTTCCATCTCTCCCCTTCAAGTCTCGGATTTATCATGTGCTCTCTTATACCTTCAAACAGCGTAGTTTTTATTTTCTTGCTATATTATCTAGTTTTACAGTTGTTCTCAGGAGAGTTGGTCTGATACAGTCAAGTCATCATAGCCAGTAGAAGTCTGTTCATTTAGTTTTAATTATTTCTTATGAAGTACAGAACTGTAAAAATTTGATATCGTATTTACCTAAGAGCTCTTCTATAGGCAAATATCATAGGTTCCGATATGTGTTTTATTTTCTAGAGTCTGAAATTTTAGTGTAACCCATGATTGTTTTCAAGGGAGTTAACAATTTTCTAGGTATAAAAGCTGTTTTATATTTTATTGTTCATTTATAATTTTATTGTGTTTTCATAAGAGAATGCCTCATACTATCTCTATTTTTATAATTTATTGAAGCTTTCTTTGATATCTAACATAATGACCTTTAAAAGTTCTGATGGCATCTGAAATATTGTATTTTAATACACATCTGTTTCATTTGTAAATTGAGAGATTCTTGAGGGTATGGTATAAGTTTTCATCTCTGTATTTTTAACACCTGACGAAAGAAAGCTGTCCAATGAATTGTGCTGATTAGAATGCTGAATTAATATTGCTTAATATATTGTTTTTGAGAAATACTGCTGTTAGAGAAATAGCCTTTTAAAGCTTTGTATTGGGATATATTAATACCTTCAAATAAGCCAAATTCCCCTTTCAGGAGAGGCAACATTCTTCTTATTATAATTCCTTATACAACCTGTACCAAAAAATTAGACTTTTTTTTAATGATTTTGTTTTTGACCATAATATTGTGAATACTTTTCTCTTGTCTATTTTCTCAATTTTGGACATTTCCAAATCTCATCCATGTAGAGCAGAGAATTTTTTTAAAAACAGAAATTAGGCATTAAATGGTATATGTGATTTTAAAAATTGATCTTGTCAGTGGACTCTTTTAACTCACTAGATGTGGACTCCTATCGATTCTTCCCAAAGTAAGGAGCAGAAATTCCACTTATTGAAAAGCAAAGATCCTAATAACAAACAATAGGGAAATCAGTGGTATTGCTAGTAATATCCTCTATCTGTCCTCTATCTATCTATCATCTATCTATCTATCTATCTATCTATCTATCTATCTATCTATCTATCCATCTATCTCTATCTATCTATCTACCTATCTATCTATCCATCTATCTATATCTATCTATCTATATCTATCTATCTATCTATCTATCTATCTATCTATCTATCATCTATTGATCTAGCTATCGATCTGTCTAGCTACCTACCTATCTTTGTACCATATGGATCTCTCAAGTAAGTGCACACATGAGTATTTTCATGTGTAGATTTATTTATACATACTGAGTTTCCTGGGATGTGTTATTAATTTGTATAATAAAATTTTACACTGTTTCTACATGTTTGAAAGCAGAGTGGGAGAGGAATGCTATTGACAGATTTGGCCCAATGCCCACTGTTCCCTCAAAGAAGACTGCTATTGAGTATCTCATACACGTTATTTCCATTTTTCATGTAAAGGTCAGAATTTAAAAATCTTATTATCTTTCAACATGATATCAGTAGCAAACAATAATAAGAGTTTTTCTTGAATAGTAGATAATACTATGAAATGTCGGCTTTTCCTATGTACATTTGCATATTTTTAAATGAAAACTTTAAAATGAAATTGTGCTCTGACCCATAGTTTGAAAAAAGTTATTATAAATTTAACTGTTGCTTCATATGAATGTGCTGTATTAAGAGTGGTATAAATCTTTTTCTTTTCCTTTCTAATAGTAACAAAGTCAAAAGCTAAAGAAATAGCAGCATCAAAGTACAGACAAAAAAAATCCCATTAATATTTCAATATTACTCATTTAACAGCACAAAAGCACCCGAGATAAAATGACAGAAAACAATAAAAATCATACATTTTATGTTGAATACTCTACCATTATAAAACTAACACACAACCATTAATTAATTAGTAATTTAATAAATTTTCTGACACACCATTTACTATTCCTGAAATACTTTAGGCCCCCACTTCTCAAATTGGGAGTAAACCACACACACACACACAATATTTTAATAGTACACTTTTCATAATGGAAAGATGCATTCAGTTTGTAAGTTAATTGGTATTTACCAAACCTTTAGAATAGAATAACTAATTTCAGAAAGGTATAAAATTTAATCATCACAAAAAATTATAATGTAGTTACTATATGCATTTTTATTCATACTATATTCAAAAAATACTATTACTTAAGGAGGAATCATTCAAATTATTTCAAAATGACTCTCTCAATGTCAGTCAGATGGCAAATGGTGAATTCTGATTTCAAAGTCTAGCCTGTCTACTTCAAAGTGCATGCACATTTCACAATATGTCACTGCTTCAGGTTTAGATATTTCAAGAAGTATGATTGACAAAATGGATTGGGAAGCAACAATAGATCATGGCCTTAAAGACTAAGTAAAGGAGAGAATAGAATGTAGGACACGGCGATGGGTATTGTGCTTGGAAAAGTTGATTCCATCATTTGTTCCTGGATACATAGAAGCAGGCAGAGACATTGTAATTGGTTAAGAATAAGCCATTGGGCCTTGGAAAAGATTGCCATTGGCCATTAGTGAAAAAGTAAAAAAGGGAGAGAGTGGAAATATCTAAGAAAAAAGGAATTAGGATAAATTGCATGCAGAGATAAAAGGTGGGAAATTGAAAATGTCTGACACTTTCACTAGGGAAATTGGAGACAGTATAAATATTAATGATAATTAATTTGAAATGCATCTGATAAATGTTGGGAGTAGGCTATCTTTAATCCTTCATATATGAACAATATTGTTTTTTTAAAAACCTATGCATGTGGGTGTTAGTGTAGGTTCTGTGAAGCAGTAGACAAAATAGAGTATGTATGTGATTTATTGTCAGATTTAACCCAGATTTAAAACTTTCCCTATCTTGAATTCCTGGTCATTAGGAGAAAACATTATTTTTGTCAGTTTTCTTTACTAACCTATAAAACAGAAATATAAACAGGTATTTGGTAAAATCATTGTGAAAGTTACATAAGATGTATGTGACTTCTGCCTAGACAGTACAGGCATTCAAAAAAGAATTCTTGTGGGTTATTATTGCATTATTATTTTGACAGTATAAATCCCTTCTTTTGAAAGTTCATTCAAACATTTGGTTTTATTTTTATAACCAGATTCAAAGGAATTATTTAAACATCACTTCTCAGTATTTATTAAGTTTATATATCACTCACTTTTATATTTTCCTTAGAGTTAAGTTTTATAATTGCCAACAGGAAAACACATTAAAATAATACATTTAAAAAGTATAATTGATAGGTTTTACAAAAGCCAACATATATAGGAATATCTTTGAAAATAAAAAAATGTTTGGGTAAATGTTTTGAAGGTCACTCAGAAAACTAATAGTGTTGCATTAAAAAATCTAAAGATATTTCATTGTCTCCCCTTCTCATAATTTTCAAATACCGCAGAAAATAAACCTAGGTAGGTTCTTTTTAATTGATTTTATTTTGCTAGCAGTGACTCATGTCAATATTCTTATAAAGATTTTTAGTACAAGAAAGATTTATTTGTTGTTATCACTTATTTTGTCACATTTTTCTAGATACCTAGGATTAAAAATGATCTTTGTACTGAGTCTTCAACTTTCCCTTCATATCTGCTATTCTCATTTTTTTCCATTTAAAAAAATTAATACAGGAAAATCTCCTTGGGTTTGTTTTCCATGTGATAACTTTTTTTTTTTTTTTGCAGTATCACATCAGCCTTTTACTACTGCCTATGTGGATTCTATAAATTTGTTTTAATTTCTTACACATTTTATTTCATGTGTATTTACTTAATCTTTCCCCATGGCTTGTTTCTTTCTCAGACTTTATCACCTTTTGACTTCTTCTGCTACAAATTTACAGAATTTGTGTTCTGTAAATGTATTCATCTACTTTAACACACTTAAAATGGTTTCTCCTGAATCTTGCATCGCATACTTTCAAGACATTCTTTGTGATTTTCAATGTTTCCAACATGGCCAGATGTATATTCACAAGCAAGAAGGAGACTGAATTGTTATTAGTCCCATTTACAATTTGTTTCTAATTAGCTGGATCAAAACATTTCTCACATCAATAGAGGAAATACAGGTTAATATGTAGAAATCCATGTCAGTGTTACAAGTTTAAAGATCAGTCTTTAGCAAATACTGCTACTTGGTTTCTTTCAATGTTTTTTCTCTTCTCTATTTTATTCAAGTAGATCAAACTAGAAATTGTAATATCAGTTTGCTTGGCAAAGTATAGAAATACTGTGAAAATGTAAGGGATTATTATCTTAATTGTTCATCCTTAGAACAGTTTCTTTCTTCTATATGCATTGAACCACAGCATATCTTATTGTCATAGGTTGAGTTTCCATAAGTAACAGATTCATATGCACAAGATAATTGGAGGGAGCTTTGAGGAAAAATGTACGTGAAGGCGAGGAAAGCTGGATTAGTTAGAGGCTATACTGTCCCATTACTCAGTCACCACAGAGTAGGGAAGCAATCTGGCTCTAAAATCCCTGTTCCAGCTGTCAAAGATCAGGTCTTCCAGGAAACACTCTGAAATGGAGATTTACTGGAAACAGTTTATAGAGGAGAACTCTCAGGAACAACATATGTATGAAATGTGAGGACCAGAGCTCCACAGAGGGAGAGGTACAGTACCTCAGAAGCTTCAGCAAATTCTTAGGGCAGCTGCAGCTGGGATGGCCACTCAGAATTGTTCTGACGTGAGGTGGAAAGACATGACCTTTGTATCACGAATCAATCCGTCATTAATTATGGGCCCTGTGATACTTATACACTGTTTTTGTCTCCATTTCTGGCACAGAACTCCTAAAACCCTTGTGATTTCCTAAGTAATTAAGAACAATAATAGTGGTTTTAAGAGCAATATTCTTCACAAATCCTGATCAGAGGCACCTGAGTTTATGTTAATCCGGTGACTTTCGGAAAGCAAAGAACCCAGCTGGGGCTGGTTGCCAGGGGATGCAACCATGTTATTGGAGGGCTGGGACTCTCAGCCCCACCTCCGACCTCTGCAGAGAGAAGAAGGGCTGGAAGTTGAATCTACCACTAATAGCCAGTGACTGAATCAATCATGCCCTTGTCATGAAGCCTTCAAAAAACCCAAAAGGATGAGGTTCTGAGAGCTTCCAGGTCGGCGAACAGGTGGAGATGCAGGGGAGCAGTGAGCTGGGAGAGACCATGGAAGCTACGTGCCTTGTGCTATGAGTTTCTTCCATCGCATTGTTCGTGAGCAATTGTTCTTCAATAATAAACCAGTAAGTAAAATGTTTCTTTGAGTTATGTGAGCTGCTCTAGCAAGTTAATCAGACCAAGAAGGGGGGGCATTAAAGCTTCTGATCTTAAAGCCAGTTGGCTGAAGGGCGGGTAACAGCCTGCATTTGTGACTGGTGTCTGAATGTGGAGTCAGGGTGTGGGCATTCCTTTGAGACAGGAACTTAACCTGTGAGATCTGATGCTGTCTCTGGCTGGACTGTGCTGCCTGTAGGACACTCAGCTGGTGTCCAGGAACTGCTTGGAAAACCCTTCCCCCAACCCCACCATGTTTTGAAAGCTGGTATTGGAATCATTTAGGCCCCCTTTAAGGAGAGGTTATAACCTTGGGTGAGACAGCTCCCACCTGCTAAAGCCAGGTGATAGAGCGGGATTCAGTCCTGCTCCATTAACAGGCAACGCTCCCAGCCCCTGAGGAGAATGAGCGCCTTGTTTTGAAGGGCAGCATGGTGGCTGTTGCGAGGATATAAAAACCATTAAAGTGTGTGTGATGGGAAGGTATATTTTTAAATGTTTACTCACTTATCCTAGGATCTTGTACACCCCTTTATGCTGGTATAATATACCTTGTATACCTTTTTATGTGGTATTAACCCTAATACATCATCTATCTGTATAGACAGATACATGACACCACCTAGAACCAAATTAATTACCTACAAGTCTTGAACACTTTCTGTATGATGATCACTGTACTATGGTTTTTAGAGTCATTCTTTATGAGGAGAAAAGAGAAATTTCTAAATACTCTGGCACGCCGACGACATACCGGGAGCCAGAACAGCAGGGCCTCACCTCCATGTGTCAGGGACTAGCGGTCTTCTCACAGAAGGACAAAGGTGGTGAAGCAGAGGGCTTTCATGTCAGAGGACTAAACTTAAGGCAAGAGACAGATGTGCCCATTTTTGTGATTTTTCTTTCCCCCCCTACTTATCTCTGTTGGCATGGAACGCCAAGGGGAGAGAAAATGTCTCGATAAATCAGGCATCCGAGGACGAGTAATGGTGCCCTTGGACTGGAAAGCACAGTTTGGGAGACTCCAAACCTCCGAGCCACATTCAGTAAGCCCTGTGATAGAGCGTATCATGTTGTGGAATGTGGCCTACTTGATGGCCTTACAGAGCATTACCGACTCGGCAAATTCTACATAGGGCGTGCACACGTTCCAAACAGTCCGAAAACCACAGTAAGTGAACATGGGTGGGCTAAGAGGGCTGGACAATAGAAAGCAGCCGGGGGTAGAACAAACACGTGGAGCGTGGACATTTTTGTTCTGGTGTGAGTTCCTGGGGCCACAGACTGGGGCAGTGGGTACTGTTACAGTGCCCCCAAAGATTTGATCGAACAGGTTACAAATTAGCAGTCACAAGTCCAGGGACCAGATCAGCATAAGCCAGCACAGATCAGAAAAATCACTGCAGCCGGGATTCTGAAGCCCACTCTCCTCAACCAAGCACTCAAAAGTCATCTGGGAATTGAGCACGCAGTAGAGGGTATCCAGACACCCACCTGGAAAACACTCAGTTCTCAGAAGGAGGCTATTCAACAAACTGAAAAAGGACTATGAATCTGAATTGGTTACACATTAAGTGAGTGTTCGTACTGGAGGGGGTTATGAGATCATTCATTAGCAAGTTAATTTTCCCAGTTCCCCAGATAGGAGAGGACAGTGGAGGTGATTACCCAGTTATAGGATGTAACAATGCTCTATTCTGAGTAGCATAGGTAGTTGGAATGAATTTGTTATGCTATTTCAAAAGTGCAGGTGAATTGACTTCAATTCAGAAACCTCATTTAAACCCTGCCTTTCTTACATTTACTTGCTATAGTTAGCACATAAAGGCCACCAGAATTTAAAAATAATCTTATCCTCTGAAAGCCATACTGAACAAAATCTGAAAATATCTATCAGTTTTAAAGTAAGAAAAAAATCTTCTGGAACTCAGTAAGTCTAAGACAAAATTGCAAAAAGGTAAAAATGATTATAAAGGAAAGTCATGCAATGTTGCAAATATGTATGAAGAATTAATGTGTCAGAAAGATGAGCTGTTTGGAATCCTGCATAGACAAGCCTAAATTCAAAAACTGATTTTGTTCATACTTTGTTGTCTGGCAGATATGAAAATTCTTGTCATAAGAAAAGAGTAATCTACTTCAGGTCAAAAGGTATATTTATTCATTTATTCAGTCATGAATACTTGAGTGCTTACGATAATTGAAGTCCTGTGCTGTGCGTGAGGCATTCAAGGCGTGTAGGACATGGGCTCTGTCTCTAAATGCTTCAGTCTTCTGGGACTGTTAGACAAAAAAGCAAAAGTGTATCACTAAAATGGTATTAAATGCTGTCATAGAGGTTATAGAGGTAGGCAGGAAACATCTGGCTTGGAATGGTCATGGAAGTCTTCTCTGATGAGGTGGTGCCGCATGCCAAATACAGGATCCTGGTGGGCTAAACCATAAGCAACTAAGAGAAACATTGGCAGTGATATTCCTAGTATGAAGAATGGCCTATTATAAGCTGTTATGGAAAAACCTGGAAAACCTGGACTGGATCGCTGATGGAAGAACCAAGCGGCACTCGGAGGTCTTGGAGTGCTGAGGTTTTCTTTTTTACACTGGGGGGCTCAGAGGGGAGTCATCTCCCAAGGTCTGAGCCCCGAACAAAGGCAAGGGGAGCAATGTATATTTTTTGTGCTTCTGTGTCTGCAACATTTCTATGTGCACAGCAAGCAAGGGACAGTGAGTTCAGGGAGTGAGTGCCTGGCGGTGCGGGGAGGGAAGGGGAGGGGAAACCGGAGTTTCTGTTGTCTTTGCTAAAGAGGAGAAGCAGAGGGGAGCCACCTGGACTAGACTGCTGACCTTGCAAATATTTCACTATCAATACTAAAAGACAGAAATGTTTTGATTGAGCGTGACACATTTAAAGAAGGCGGATATCTCACATGGGAAGAAAATGGGATATATTATGATAAAGATTAAAATATCTGAATTGTAGGTAAAGAGCAATTTGTATGGAACATTTTATATTATAATAAAACATTTTAATTTTATCTTTAGGGTAAGAAATCATTTCTAATTAAAGAAGGAGCATGATCGGGTCATATTTGCTCTTTAGCAAAAGCACTATTATTGGATATGGTAGAGAACACTTTGAAAGGAACCAAGACTAGATTGTGAGGAAATATTAAGGGTATGTTCCAGGTTCTAAAAATACAAACCTGATGAACTAATGTGAAGCATTTCGACTAACAGTAAGGGAAAAATAAAGTGTTAATTTATTGAGCAAATTGAATTTTCTGATTGGATGTGGGGAGATGAAAAGAAATGACAGATCAGGTGTGAGCCTTGGTTTCTGCTTTACTGGAGAGACGGGAGTCAATGCCCCTCCCTGAATGTGGAGTGCAGAAGAGAGAGCTATTTGTTTGATTGTAAGTTTGCTTTTCAGGACAGAGGTGGTGAAAAGGTGAGTCCAGTTTCCATTTGATCTACTCTGGATGTGATATGCCACAAAGTTACTCATGTTATCAAATGTATAACAGGTAACCAGCTGTATATGTCATCGCTCAAGAGAACGTTGATTAGTGAAAACGTTGAGTCTGCTATTTTTAGATGGTCAGTGGCATGTGCGTGTGAGTTAGAATAACCTGAAGAAATGCTCAGAATTAAGACTGAAGAGGGACAAGAAAGTCAAACTTGCAGAGAATTGAACTTTTAAATGGTGAATAAAGGGAAACAGAAGCAGTACCAGAAAAAGAATAGAAGTGGCTGGATATTAAGGAAAGACAAATAGATTCCATTGTTAGAGAAGTACTTTGGAGACCAAGAGGAGGCATAATTCTAAAACAGAAATACTTATACCATTCTTCATCTCAGAGAAGCTAAGTCAAAATTGAAAAGTACCTAATGAATGAATGGACATCCTGAGATAGGTGATGTGATTGGAAAACAAGGAAAATATACAAACAGGCTTTTCATTTTTTCACAAAATTTAGCTGCAAAATAGGAAATTGAACTTGAAATTACATGGAAAATGCCAGGTGGAATTTTCTTCTTTTTAAGATGGAAAAAATAATTGAGGGGGAAAAGCTATGAATGAATAAAGAAGTGGTGATACTCAGGCTAAAGAGGGATTGCTGACAGTGATTCATTAGCAGTGCATGGTCTTATTATTTTATTATTACTGGATGTGCACAATGGCAGACCCTCTTTTCTGGTGCTAAGGGTATAGGTTTGTATGACGCTCCAGATATTGGTGGAAGGTGGGGTGAGAAGGGAGATTTGAAGAGGTTTATATTCAGTGATCTCTTACTATGAAAGATTGTTGTCCTCTGATGAGAGTACAGGGATGATGCAGATATGGGGCTTGCAGACAGTGGAAACCATATGGAAAAGAGGTTTTAAAAATGGGAGAGTCAACATACAGAACCTTACTGGTCAGTGGGGAGGACCAAGCTAATACTGCTGATCATTAATTTTTATTAGATCTAATTCACATGTTTCTGGGATTCCCTCAGAGTAGTGCTGGGTAAGTGGGTTGATCTTACAGGTTTGGACTGACACCAGTGTCACAAGAGGTTAAGATGGGGGACAACAGCACCCTGGATTTAAGAATTTAGGAAACAATTGAGGTCACAGGAGGAATAATAGGGTTTGCAATGAATAGGGATATAATAAATCCAGCCCAGAGACAAGATTTTTGAAAAAAGGGAGATGTCAGGAGATGAGAGGTCTCTAGCAACTTGGGGAAGAGGAACAGTGACAGGAAAAGTTGCTGGGCAGATTCTAAGGATTCAGAGTGTGATGTAGTGTTCAAAATGTCAGAAGTGCATTTTCCTAGAATGTTATCCATTAGTACAATCTCACTGGCCTTAGTCAGGGACACTAAGGATGATACAACAGACTGAAACAATAGAACCCAGAGGCAGCCACATTTTAAGGCCCTGACTCCAGTTAGCCTTCCTTTTCAGCATCACATTCTGGTATAAATACTAGTTAACCCCGGACAATCCATAAATGTTATTTGCCTCAGTTTCTTATCCATGCAATGTTGAATTCATACAATTCTTGAAAAGTAATAGTAACTCAAATTTACTGAAAATTAAATAAGCATAAGTAAGCCTTTCACCCTCACTGGAGTTCAGAAGATTGGTAAATATTACCATTTTAGTTATTAAATATGCAAAAATTAAATGGACTTTTCTCAGATATTACCTAGTAAATAGCAATAGACAATAATTCATTCAAATGATCATATTAACAGATCTCAGAACCCCATAGCTTGCAAATACAAGCAGAGAATCTGGTTTCATACATGGTTTTAAGGTAGGGTCATCTAGGGGTAATGGAAACAGAGGCTGGCAGTGTTTTCAGTGCTAATTTGAGAAGAATGGCCTACTTAAAAGGTATTTGTATGATAATCGCCTCCTCTTATTCATTTGAAGTTTTATATAATTAGTTGTTATTGTGAAAGTGAACAAAACATATAAGAAAAAATTCACATGGGTATTCATGGAGAGGCTTTGGTGTTGAATTAATTAGAATCTAAGAGAGTAATGCAAACCTAAGTATATTTCATTAAAAGGAAAGAAAAAATAACAGAATATGTAGTATCACCTAACTTTTTAGTTCCTCATTGGTACCAGCATCCTAATGATACATTCAGTTTTTAATCATCATATACTTTTCGCCTAATTTAATGGATTCTGTTTAGGTTTAAGTCATTAATCTCAAAATTTACGAATTGCTTCCTTCTTCACCAGTGAAATCATCTGGGGATAAGTTTAAGGTATTTATTAGGGAGGTTTAAAGAAATAATGCAGTGTATTTATTAAAAATCTTACAAACTTATCAATAGTGAGGAGAACCATATTAATTTAAACTATTACTCTTTTATAAATTCTCTAAAAGTCTTTCAGATTAAACCAGCTTTAACAGTAGAGTTTTTATTCATCTAAATTTCAGAATTGAAATGATAACAGTGATTGAAACATACCAAAAAGGTTTGAATTTGGTTAATAGTGTCTTTACAGCATCTCCTAAATACTACCTTTTATATTTAATGTAATTTTCCATTAGAAAAGTGTTTCCAGAATAATAAAGAAAATTTGGACAGTTAAAAAAGAAAACACACAAATGAAGCTGTCTTATCACCTTAACACAGAGTGTAAATTTCTGTATTTATATTTGATAGAAAAAGCTCCCTCATTGTTGCACAAGAAATTTCACTGAAGGAAGAATAATCTTTTCAATAAGTCATGCTGAAGTAATTGAATATCCATAAACAAAAATCCAAAGATAACTTCAACTTAAATCTTACACCTTATAAAAATTAACTGAAAATATATTATAGATCTAAATGTAAAACTATAAAGCTTTTAGAAGCAAACATCAAAGTGAATAATTGGGATCTGGAGCTAGGTGAGGACTTCTTAGACATGGCACAAAAAGCATAATTCATAAAAGAAAAAAATGAATCAACTGGACTTCATCAAAATTAAAAATGGCTTAGTATGTGAAAAACTCTAAAGAGCTTAAGATATTTAGAGAGAAAATATTTGCAAACCACATATCTGACAAAGGGCTTATATCTAGAACATATAAATAAAACCTCTCAAAATTCAACAGAAAAAAAAATGGACAAAAGACACTGAACAGACTTTTCACTAACAATGAGATATGGATGGCAAATAGCCACATGAACATATACTGAATATTATTAACCACTAGAGAATTTCAGGTTAAACCATATGAGATCTCATTCCATACCTACCAGAATGCCGAAAAGAATTTGGAGCAGCTAGTTCTCCACACATTTCTGGTAAGAATGTGAAAGGGTACAACCACTTAGAAATGATTTGGAGGTTATTTATAAGACCCGTAATTGCATTCTTGAACACATACTAGACAAACAAAAACCTATGTTCACACCAAAACTTGTACATAAATGCCCACGGCAGTTATATTTGTAGTAGTCGTGAATTACAAAGGACCCTGCTCGTCAACGGCTGAATGGCCAAATAAACCGGGATACACATGTATCATAGCATATTAGTGGGCAACTAAAAAGCGTTGATATATGTAGCATCTTGGATGGATCTCAAGGGCATTGTCTTTAGTGAAAAAACCAATCTCAGGAGTTCATATGCTGCCTGATTCCATTTATGTAACAGTCTTTAAATGAAAATATCTAAAGAGCAAGAACAAATTAGTGATTTCCAACAGGTGTGGTAAGGAGGGAGGGTGCAGCTATAAAAAGTAGGAATAGGGAATCTCTGTGGTGAGGGAACAGTTCTGTACCGCGGTGATAATACATAAATCTCTATACATAGGATCAAACTGCATCCAAATACACATACTCAAAAGTACGTATCAAACCTGATGAAAATTGAGATCTGTAGTCTAGTTAACAGTAACATAATAATGTAAATTTCCTGGTTTTGATATTATAGTTATATAAAATGTTACTGGGGAAAGTTGAATAAAGTTGGCAAATTTTCGTTTTTGTAACAGTTTCTGAATTACAACTATTTCAAATAATTTAAAAATCAAAGAAGAATATAGAAAATAAACAATATGGGCAGGAATTAATTTGAAAATAAATACATTAAAGAAGATAACAATACAAAAGCTGTTTAATTTGAAAAAATGAGGAAAATAGCCAAATGTCTGACAAATAAGAAAGGATTAAGTAGATATCATTAGGGAAATGAGATTATTAAATGTAAGATATTTTCTAAATTTTAAGTTAAAATGCTTTGAAAAAATATGCCCAATATATATGAAAAAATTAAAAAAAACAATTTTTATAATTATATATTAAAGTGTTATAAAAATGTGAGATAAACGGTCATTAAGATAGTTGAATCAGTTTTTTTTTAAATCTACACAAATAAATTCACCTGTGCCAGATTGGAATAAATTACACAAACTTCCAGGAATGAAATTAAACTGCCTTCAACCAATGTTACAGATTAGTTCCAGAGGCAATGTATCCAATTCTATTACTGGGCCGAGGTATTCTTCAGAAACCCAAAACAGACAAGGCAAATGAAAAAGAAGTACCTTAGTGCAATCTCAGATATGAACAGGCACAAATCATAAATAAAGTCAGACAAAATAAATCACATATATGAAAAATTGAACATCAGAAGAAAAAATATTTTCCTCAGAACACTAAAAATTGTATATTACAATATCAATGGTGCAATATGTGGCATTGATAGAAAAAAGAGAAAATATATCAAGAGTTGTAAAAAGTAATTCCATTAGTTAATATCAACAGATATTCATAATTTAAAAAATATTCTCAGCAATTTAAGCATAGAAAATAATATCCTTAACTAAACAAATATATAAAACAAATATATTTATCATTGCTAAATATTAGAAAGTGATCATTTAACTTTTTTTTTTACAATTTATTTTATTTTAGTATCATTAACCTACAATTACATGAGCAATATTGTGATGATTAAACTACCCCTTTCATCAGGTCCCCCCCACCAACCCTATTACAGTCACTGTCCATCAGTGTAGTGAGATGAGAATCACTACTTGTCTTCTCTGAGCTGTACAGTCCCCCCCGTGCCCCCCAACCCTATGTCTGCCAATCGTAATGCCCCTTTTACCCTCTTAACACTCCCTTCCCACCCATCTCCCCAGTCCCTTTCCCTTTGGTAACTGTTAGTCCATTCGTGGGTTCTGTTAGTCTGCTGCTGTTTTGTTCCTTCATTTTTTTTTTTTCTTTGTTCTTATACTCCACATATGAGTGAGATCATTTGGTACTTGTTTTTTTCGGTCTGGCTTATTTCACTGAGCATAATACCCTCCAACTCCATCCATGTTGTTGCAAATGGTAGGATTTGTTTTTTTCTTATGGCTGCGTAATATTCCATTGTGTATATGTGCCACATATTCTTAATCCATTCATCTTAAAGATATTTCTTATGCTGATAATAATAACTAATGGAGTTAGACAAAGAATAATTAAATAGATAAGTTAGAAAGGACAAAGTTAAATAATCACTTTTCACAGATGGTATAACTATAAACAAGGAAAATGCTATAAGACTCTATAAATTATTAGATTTAATTAAAGAGTTTAACAAGTTTTGGGGTATGATGTCAATTTTGAGAATAAATTACATCCCTATGTATTAAGTATAAACAGTACATAATCAGCATACCAGTTTATAAAGTCCTATTGATAGAGATATAAATATGATATATCTAGGAATAAATGGTAATGTGTGTAAGACTTTCATGGAGAATATTATAAATTTTAGTGGAAATTATTTGACATGTCCTCAATAAACAGAGATATTTCAAGCTTATAAATGGAAAATTTACTTATAAATTTAATCTAATTCCAAACAAAAGTTCAAAATTTCAACAAGGTGCATAGAGCATGAGGCATTTTATTTTATTTAAGAGGGAAAAATTATGAGTACTGGTGTTATATATTATTCATATAGGGAAAAGATACACATTCTACAAATAGGCTAAAATTAGAAAAAAATATAAGCATTGAATATTTATAGGAAAAATATGGGGGACTATATTTTTAAATATGTTTTGTGTAAAAAAGTATTTCCTAAGTGCAACTAAACTAAATAATATGTAAAAAAAAAAATGAAAAATTCAAATGAAAAATAATTCACGCAATTGTGTTTAAAAAAATCTATAACAAAGTGAAACAAAAAGCTATAGACTTGAAAATGGTATACACAAAACCATAAAAAGGATCAGTACCCTCTAGAATGTTTCAAAGTTTTTATTTGTTCCGGGCATTCTGAAAGGTCATGCCTCGGTAAGAATGTTTGAAAAGATAGTCATTTACACGGCTTTCTGGTTCAAAATGTTATGCTCCTCTTTTCTTTCCTTTTAATTCATTGTTATGTTATCTGTTCTTTACATTTTGGATTCCTTGTGGAGTAGCCAATTTTATAGATACTTTATGGTTGTAAACTGTTTTGATATGTAATTCAGAGATTTTCCGGACTTTTTCTTCCGTCTATTGACCGTTTTACTTCCTCAGCACATACAGGTGGTTCAGCATGCAAAATGGAAACGTGCCTATTTTTGCATTGAACAGGTCACCATGGCCTCTTCACCCTGGTCATGTCAATAAAGCTACCAGTCTGTATGCCTCTGTTTCCTCCAGAGAGATTGAAGATGATAAAACAGGCTGCTATGAAAAATGGGGATCAAAAAAGTAGAAAAGAGTTGATGATGTATGTATTTATATCTATATTGATATTCATATAGCAATCTCTCTTTATATATATATGAAAAATGAGAATCAATAGGAAATAATTAATTATATATATCTTTTATATATAAATTTATATATACCTATAGATACATAATACAGATATAAGTAGATACCTATAGATATAAATAGATATCTTTATTATACAGATGTAGAGATGTATGTCTGTAAACATATAGATGGATACCTAGATAAAGAGAACGAGATCGGCCCGTTTTATCACCTTCCCTCTGTACAGGAAAGACAGGCGTAAAGACTCTGGGCAGCTTCATTCACACAAAAGGGGGCGGCTGCATGACCTGTCCATGGAAAGTAGGGAGGGCTCTCACGGGTGTGCCTAGTCGCTTTCTGAGATTCCATGTCCGTCTCCAGCGTATCATTTCATTTCTTTATAGGGTTCATTATGTGCTTTAACTTTGGGGCCAAAACAAATGTTGTGTGAGCAAGATTGAAGAAAGGGAGTTTCGTTCCCCAGAAAGTTCCTAGTTCATCCCCTTCCATCGGCTCCCTCAAAGCTTCTGCTCTTTTCCGTTGTGTCCTCGTGAAGCCCAGATGCCGGTATTGCCCCTCCCTTCTCGGGGTAGACGCTAAATGGTATTACCTCTAATTGAGTTTATCCATCAAAATGACAACGTGTTTTTAATGCAGAAATATATCTGATATTTGGAGTATTAATGATTCCAATTCTAGCTGTCTGAGGTTTTTAAAGTATTATTTATTCTACTATATGGAATTTTTTTAAGTCCATAGATTTAGATAAGGAGGAATATGAATACATTTTCCTAGACTTCCATTTTTAATCAAAACCGTTGTTTTAAATTTTAAGTTAAAACATCTATCTTTTTTATTTAAAGACTTACTTAAATGAACATATCCTCAGTAGAAAGTTTGCCAGAATGGAAACCAAGTAACTTTATCCTAATAATTACAATAATAGTTAATAGTTTTGAAGCACTTTGAAGCACAATGTTTTTGCCAGGCATGGTGTTAAATGTACCTTTTGAATATTTCATTTAATCATTCCAACAATTATGTAAGATGTATACAATTTTGCTATTTTTTTTTCAGAGAAAGAAAATAAGGCTAAGGAAGTTTAATTTACTCATGATTTCAAATCTAATACATGTACTAAATAAGTAAATGAGCAAAAGAAATCTGACTCTAAAATCTTGCTTCTTATCTGTGCCACAGATTTATTTAATATTTGGGGCTTTTTAAACTGCTGTGGATTGGAAATTTTGTTCTCTTGGGGCATTTCCAACAATGATCATATATGTCTTTAAATAGGAAACCAGGCAAACCTATATAAAACCAAAAATGAAATGGATGTGCATAGAGGAAGTGGAAGTGAGAGAAGAGAGAGAGGGCAGCCTGCATTATGGTGAATAAGAGAAGGCACCATGGACTTTCCTTCCTTAAAAAGTCATATAAAGTTCACTGCTAGTAACATTGAAGACTATGGATCAACCATAACTGAAAGTAAATAAAACTACAGACACTTGCAAGGGTTCCCTGATCTCTTGAGCAGTGTTTAACTGTGCAGGTTCCTACCTGTTAATTTCTGCAAACTGGCTGAAAAGATGACAGTCTTAACAAATCTGAAATAGCCAATAGATGTCTCTAGTCACAGGAGATGTGACATATCCGGCTCTCGTCTGCGCTGCTTTCCATGCACTGCTGATGCACGGTGCAATTTTGTGATTGGAGCCAGATGCTTCTTTCCACTTGTAAAATCATATTAATGAAAGTATAATGTACAACATTAATCATGTCATTTTACTTGATAAATCATAAGGGGGTTCCTCTAAATAATCAAAGCTGCGAAATAATCTGAAAACATAAATGCCATTAAGAGAGAGTAAGTGAAATTCTCCCATGGGTTAACAGTTCAATTAAAATGGATATGGTTCATCAACACCTGCGATTTGCAAGACAGGTAGATTAGGTGAAACCACCCTGAGGTAATGGATTAAAAAGTCAAGGTAGCAATATCCTCATAAAGGGGTTGGCCATAGATTCTAAATTTTAAATACTCAAGCTTAATTTACAGTGAGCCTTCTTCATTAACAAAATTCAGGGTATAATTCCAGTGATGCAAGAAATTTTATTCAGTGCCCAGCATATGGTGTTTATGGAAAGAACTATTAGCAGTCCTTATATACAAAATACTTCTTTTGCTCACAAGCTAATTTAGAGAGTGACTATATGAATAAATATATAATTTAAAATACAAAGTTCAAATTCTGTTATAGACACATGAAGAAAATCATCCTTCAGCACAAATGCTGCATACACTGCCCATGCTTGAGGAAATCATAGATACTTTATATAAAGTTTTCTGGGTTAGAAAAGAAGTGTTGTGGGTCAAGTTTGTTCTTCTCAGTTCTTGTCCCTGATGAAACAAAGAATTGAAAGGCAGAGATACAATTAGCGAAGCAGAGCAAAAGTCCTATTTGAATCCACTCCAAGGGAGGAGTGGGCCAGAGTCAAGGTACACAAAGACCCAATCCACTGGGGGGAGGCCCCTCTTTGATTGACAAGATGAGGCCATCTGATTGATAGGTTCATTATATAGCCATCTCTTTCACTGCATGTATTCTTACCCAGAATGCACGCAGAAAAGCCCCTTGTGGCGGGGCAGAGGAGGAAAGAGGGGACAAAACCACAGTTTTACTCTAATGAGATTATGATGAGATGTAGTTTGGGCTGATCTTGGTTTTGTTCAGTGGCCCCTGCACTGTGATCTGGTTGGAACCACTTTGGCCTGGTCACAGCAGGCAAGGAAGTTATCGCCCTGCAAAGCCGCTGTTGTCTTCATGTGGGACCCCCTACCTGGGCAGAGTGTGGGCTGTTTTTTTTTTCTTTGAACCTTATCTTTCCCTTCCCTGGCTGCTCATGTCTATCTTTCTACCTAACAGAGGCATGTAATTTTGAAAAATGTATTCATTGGAGTTCAAGCCTACAAAGAATTAGTAGTAAATGTCTACTTTTTTCAGGGAGTCTGCAAGAGAAAAAGATAGTGTTATCAATCATTGGGGTATATACAGTTTTGTGATATTTAGACAAAAAAACAATTATTTCAAATATAAGGTGGCATTTTGAGGTGCTGATATAAAGGTATTCACAATGGGATTATGAGGGGTAGCAGGATAGAGATAGGGAATGGAGTATTGGAGATTGATGAAGCAGTGTTTGCAAAGTCATGGAGAAATAAATAAGCAACTGTTTTCACCCCATCCCCAGAGAGTCAATATGGTGGGCACCATGGTGGAGTCTGCATTGGCTGGCTTTGTGTAGTTTGGACTTATTCTGTGACAACTAGAGATAATGGCTTTAAATTTAAAAATTTAAAAAGTGGTGGAGTTCATTTTTCAGGAATTGATAATGATGGCATGGAAGAGAAGAGGCTGGTGGTGGGAAGCCACTCATGAAAACCTGCATCCATTTTCAGAAAGTCTAGTGAGAAAAGCCAGGATTTTAAAAATATTTTTGCAATATAATTAATGATGGCTGGTAAATTAATGGATGTGAAGTGGAAAGGGTCAGAAAGAAAGAAGTGAAAAATAATTTTGAGTTCATAGCTTTGGTTTCAATGTTACAACTTGAAAACATCACTCAAAATGTAGTCCTGTCAGGCAGTACAGTTAGAAGGTGGGACTGGGGGGTTTTACAAAATCAAAGATATATGCCATTTGTGGACTTTATAAATGTTTGAGATACTTGTAAAATATACAAGAAATATCCTGTAGGCAACTGAAATTCTGTGAATAAATGACAGCAAGAAATATTACAGAGTGGTCATCCTTTAGATATAAGTAGAAACTGTAGAAGCATCTTAAATTGGTCAGGTAGAAATTATGGCTCAGAAACAGGCGGTCTTTTCTATTAGAAAGGCTTATGAATGTGCACTCTTAGGATATCAGTTTAAATTTGTTGGAGAATTTGAATTCTCATGACTAATTTGAATCAAATAGCAAGGGTTTTTCTTCTTGGATTATAAAATGGAAAAGTGTCTTTCTGTATTAAGACATGTAGATAATAATCCACACATAGTTTACCAGAAGTGTTTCCCCTCAAGACTTCATTCATCAGAGGTCGGGGAAAACAGCAGAAGTGTTTGTCCTTCATTCTGTTTGGAGAGCCAGCGCTTATTCAGAAGCTGATCATCCAGTTATCACTGCTGACCTTTATCAGAGAAGTGAACAATCTTAGCTGGCCATTAGAAATTCGGGGAAATGAAGGCCCACCTCAGAACGGTGGGAACAAAAGAGTAGTATATAGAGAGCACGTAGAAGTTGAATTCCCAGAGAGCAGTCCTTTGCTTGGGTCTCCTCTGGTTTCAGAAGAGAAAATAAACAGCAAAGGAGGAATCCAAGTGTGTCGTGTCCTTTCACAGAGGTGTGTAAAAGGAGAAGATGCTGATAGTGTAAAAAATGACATTTCAACTGTTTGCTTCTCTGGGTGTGGCCCCCCACTCTCATTCTAGGCTCCCCTCCCTCCCCCACAACGCCCTAGCTTTCTGGGCTTTTTGACATGCAAACTCTGATTCAGATCCTGTTCCATAATCTTTTCAGACCCCTACAGCTGCCTTAGACAGTGACCCTTTAGCTTAAAATTAGGCATGTTCCGCCGATCTTTATTTTTTATTTTTTTCTCTTGGAGTTTAATTCAATCACTCTTGGTTAGTTCACACAAAGACATGGTTTTCCACCCAAAGTAGTTTGGGTACAAGAGCTATTGGGAGGTGCTGTCACTCATTATTCTCTCTGTAAGTCCTTCTCTTCCTCCTCTCTCTCTCCAACATGATTCTAGGGAAATGCCGCTAGGCCCAGGTTTCCCCGCATCCTCCCTCTCCACCATCAGAAACACACCCTTGCATTTAGCCATCCCTCCCTCCATGTGCTCGACACAAGGCTCGTGCTGCTATTGCCACATGCTCCATATCTGGACACTTCTTTGGGACACTAACCCACTTGGTTAATGTATATCCTTACTGCTTGATATCTATCACAACCTCAACCCTCAATACAGAGGTATAAACAATCTGTACATTACAGTAACACTGCAGAATGTAAAAGCTGTGTCCTCAGATACATTGATTTCTGATATTTTATATCTAGACCCTGAAGGCCACCAGAGTTGTTTTGCAAATCCCACAGGTGGGGGATGGGAGGACGGTGGCCCCTGTGACTAGGAGATAACCAGCTTCCTGAGGCAGGAAGAACAATGAAACAGACATAACGCAATGGACATTTTTTAAACTTCATGGCATTTATGCAGTTTTGGTGCTGGAAGTACTGCGTGGGTAGACACACATTCATGTATGCCCTTTTTGCATGGCTGATTCCAGTAGGTGGGAGGGCAACCGACACTGGTACTGCTGGTCTCAGCACACGAGTCACTAAATCTGCCGATCAGAAAACAGGCTTCCGGTCCCACAGTCATATCCCTTTTTCTTTGGGTCTGAGTTTCACTCCCAATTCCCTTGCACATGCAATAACTTCGATTCATCGTCAGGTTTTTTAATCAACTGTGTTTAGTTACAAACCTTTGCAAGTATTTAAGTACTAAGAATTATTGAATATTTGAATTTGCTTTTCATACTGCCTTTTAAGTGGAGCACATAACTCAGCATTTATCAGGTTCTTTGAAATACGAAGAATGACTTTTCTGTCCAAGTCTGTTGCCCATGACATAAATATTAATGCTCCTTTTAGACCCTCCTACCCCCCTACCCCTACATCTTCATGTATTAATTCTGTCTCCCTTTCCCCATCAAGTTGTAGCTGTATGTCAAAGACCTATGGTTCTTTATTTTCATTCCATTATTATTCAAATGATGTACAGAATATTATTTTCCTATAAATAATGATGTTGATATTTGTCTCTGTCAGCTCGGGCTGCTGGGACAAAGCACCACTTTGGGTGACTACAGATCATATGTGCTTGAAGCGGACATACAGAGTTCGCTTCAACTCAGGAAATACTTCCTTATACCTGGTTCTCAAGTCGTTGCTCTTTGTTCTTCTCTTCTTTACAAACACCTTCTTATTGTGCATGTTCTGAGTCCTTGCCTGTCCACATGTATCAGCGTTTTTGTTGAGATAATCCCTCTGCCTTTATATTCTGTGGAGAATCTTGTGTTTGCCCTCCACATTTAAATCTGATTTTTGAGAGCAACTTTTCTTTCATTTTCTGTCACTAATATACTTCACGGTTTTGTTACTGTGTTTTACTTTTCTTGAAAACGCTCCCTTATCTCTTGAGTATCGCTTCTTTTCTCATTCTGGAGCATGTTTATCTTCTGTCTGTCCATCTCCACCCTCGGTTCCCTGCTCATGCTTTTATCCTCTTGATTTATCGAGGTCGTTTTTTTGAATTTTACGTTCTATTAAAAGAGTTAAATCTTTTTCCTGAGAACTTTTTTTCTGAATTTGCAGTAAACAATTTTTATTGTTTCACAATGCCTCTCAGTCTTGAAAATAAAAGTTAACTCACTCCTTCCCACCTCATTCCATTAGCTACTTAAATACAGTAAAATACTTAAAGGTTATGTTGGCAGCATGACCAAATATTTATATGGGGTGGGGGAACTAAACTAAACTAATTTCTGGAATCCAAGTTGATGTTCCTGTGCACGTCCTAGTTTCTGGTCTGTTCTACCCTATCATGACCTGCCTTTCATTTCTGGCTTCGTTTTCTCTCCTTCACTGTATATTACTTTCATCTAGTTAAGTGAGCTACTTCTAATTTACTGTATGTTAACCTGCATTTTCCTCTATGTTATTGTATGTATCTGAAATTCTCATCTCTCTCTCTTTCTGCTGAAAATTCTGCTTACTCCTGACTTTTTTTTTCTGTCAGCAACGTACTGTTCATGCTGAATTTATTTCCCAGGAGTTGCTGTACCATCCTGTCTGTCTCCCTGCTTGCTCTCCACAGGTGTCCTGAGACGCAGCTTCAGTGTGGTGGCATCGGAGTGCCTGCGCTCCACCATTTGCCGGCCATGTGCCTTAGGCAAATTATTTCATCACTCACTCTCTTTAAGTCTCATATTCCCTGCATGCAAAATTAGGATTTCCATACCACTTCCCTGTAAGTTTGCTTTTATTGCTTTGCTTTAATAAGACTAAAGTAACAGAGCTATGCAAAACCGCTTACATATGGCACCCAGCGCATAACGAGCTCACCGTGGGTCAGCCAGTGTAGCTCCTGTGAAGTGCTGACTGTGACGATGGAAAGGGGCGCCAAATACTTCAGTGAGTGATAGAGGCACAACCTCACTTTTCTGAGTATAGACTCAGACCACAGGGTAGGAGAGACAAGTCCTACTGTTAAACAGGTGATCTTGTTTAAGTGAGTTAAAGCTCAGAAATACCAATGCAGGCAGTTTGTCCAAACCAATCTTTAACTGATAGTTAATGCGTGGTTTTCCTCAATTAAAGTCAGGATTAGCAGTTTGCTTTTTCTTCTTTTTAAGAATGTTTTTTTATAAAAATGATTTTGAATTGGAAGATAGCTGAAAGAGAGGGTCGTATTCTAATTTCAGTACTCAGAACCTACTTCTCTTTCTGTTTTATTTTTCTTTCTTAATCCTTTAATTTATCTCATATAGTTATTTTGAGAAAACTTTTCCCTCCTTAGGCTTGTAGATTTACTTGTACAGAGGCTGTGTCAAGCTTATTTCTTTCTTTATAAGGTAGAGTAAAACAGATACACAAATATGTACATGCACAGACATGTCACTCATACTTGGTTAAAAGAACATGAATCACAGACAGCCTTCTCTAACCCTATTCAAGCGGTTGTGTGATCAGAAAGGGCGGATTGTCTTCCACAATTTCTTCAGTAATCATCCTGAGATGGTTTTAATCAATGTCTAGCATGGTGCTAATCAGAAGTAATACACTTATTGAGGACAATCCAGAAAGCAATATTGTTCTTCAGTCATTTCTGGAAAACGAAATAGATAAGACTAAATACATAAAACAAAGAGACAAAAATATGCAAACTATATTTGCCACGAACCAAATTAATAAACTCATATTTTGTGGATTTATGCTTCCACCAGGAAGCCTAATTACTCACAAGATCGCCAGGTAAAAATAGCATGAATACTGTTTGTTTGAAAGGTTCCCACTCAGAGATTTCATGGGGACTCTAAACTAGATTTTTCATACCCTCCAGAAGCTATTTCAGTCCCACTGCTTCACTGTGTATCATCTCTTCTTCCCATCATGGTGCGGAGGCAAGAACACAATTCTGTCATTGTGGACTGAAGGTCTGGGGTGGAGCCGCGGTTCTGTACCAGGAAATAACCAGTTGGGTTCCATCCCTG
The DNA here is from genome assembly GCA_029783875.1 of Phataginus tricuspis. Classification (NCBI taxonomy): domain Eukaryota; kingdom Metazoa; phylum Chordata; class Mammalia; order Pholidota; family Manidae; genus Phataginus; species Phataginus tricuspis. The sequence continues at coordinate 2,029,010 of JAQQAC010002629.1, read as the reverse complement.
TTCTGGGATGGCTAACACATCTTTCAGGACCTCAGTGAGTAGTGGTTCTCAGCCCTATTGCCTCATTTTAATACCCAACAGGTTAGCAGACACTCTCAGACGTTCCCTGTATTTCTAGTATTTTGCAAAAACCCTTTATATGGTGAATCGTCGTAAGAGGAAGTTTCTGTTAACGTTACCTTTCTAGAAGTGGAAGAGTAACTGATCCCCTCTTATGGAGAAAATTGCCTTTTTTATTCAGTCATATTAGGATAGATAAGTGACTTTTTAATAGGGGAATGGGTGGGGAAGGAAGAAAGGGGGAAACAACACTTGTACCCCTGCAGCCATGGCAAGAACTTGGAAAGCACAGGAAAGAACAACAGGCAATATATTCAGAAGCCTATTTAAAGTTCACCTCCTTTGATAATGCAGTTTTACCCTGTGACATAAAAACATATATAAATGTTTAATTTCAATGAAATAAGTTTTAGAAGTATGGCTAGCCTGTCATGAAAATATTAACAATGTAGTTACACATAGTATCTTATCTAATCAAAATAAACTGAGTTTAAAAATCGGTATACAGGTTTACTTTTGTTGCCTGTAGATGGAAATATGTTGTTTTTATTTGTCAGAGTCAAGCTTATTCAGGTTTGCTCAAAAAAGTAGTGAATGCCAATTCAGATTTCTCTAGCTGTATTTACTATAAATGACATGACACTATTATTCTCTGTGAAAAAGATCAATTTTAAAATTGCCATATTGCACTTTTTGAATGCATTTATTACAGTATATCTGTTCTCTGGTCTGGTTTAAATGGAACAGTTTTCTTTTCTTCATCATTTAAAGTGCATTTTCTACAATTTAAGCATGGTTGACTTTGATTTTTGCAGCATTAATTTTTTATTTATTTTGTTTATTAAAATATTTGCTAGTGAGATATCTGCACAGAAATATTTAATGCTCTGTTGTATTTCTAATTGATATTTTCATGTTGAGATAATTGTGGAAACATGATGAGTTGTAAGAAATAATACAGGGACATCTCATGCATGTTTTACCCACTTTCTCCCAATGGTAAATCTTGCAAAACTGTAATACAATATCATAACGAGATACTGACATTGATGCAGTCAAGATACACGACATTTCCATTTTCCCAACGATGCCTCCTGTTGGCCCTTTATAAACATACCCACATCCCTCCCCTCCTGTCCCTATCCCTCGCCAACTACTAAACTGTTCTCCATGTTCATATATTTGCCGTTTTGATAATGTTATTAAAATAGAATCATACAGAAGATAACATTTTTTAATAGGGAAGTTTCACAGCTTGTTAGGCTCTACACCCGCTGAAGGACATCTGGATTGTCTCTAGTTTGGGATTATTACAAATAAAGTCTTGACACTGAGAGACTATTGTAGAAATGGAATCATGTAGTACATGACCTTTTGAGATTGGCTTTTTTCAGTAAGCATGGTGTGCTTGAGATCTAGCCAGGGTGTTACATTTATCAACTGCATCATACAAAGTAATTTCATTTCAAGTTATTTTTCTGTATCATCTATACAAAATAATCCCTGTATGCTCTAGATCGTCTGCCCAGCACTCGCTGTGACCTAGTGACCAGCTCATGAGTGAAGGAAAGATCTGTACTGAATAAGAGAGGTTAGAGTGAGTATTTTATGCTATATTCCCCTTTTAGAGTGAAAAGATGAAATATTTCAACATTAAGTATGACATTAGTTCAAGGTTTCTTCTACATATCTTTATCCAGTTAAGGTAATTTCCCTCTATTCATTACTTGCTAAGAGTTTTTTTATTATTATTACTATTATGAATGTATTCTACATTTTGTTAAATGCTTTTTCTGCGTCAGTTGATATGATATGGTCTTCTTAACCTCTTGATATATCAGAATATATTAATTTTCAGATGTAGAACTAGCTTTGCGTACTGCAATAAATTCTCCTCAGTCAAGTATAATACTTTTCATATATTGTTAGATTCAATTTGCTAATATTTTGTTGAATAATTTTGTGTCAAAGATCATGAGAAAGATTGGTGTGTATTTTTTGTTTTTTTGTTTTTTACTGTCTGGTTTGGGGATTAAGGTAATGATAAAATGAGTTAATAAATGCTCTTCCCTCTTTAAAATTGTCCAACTTTTCTAAGGTGTTGAATTTAGGAGCATAATGTTTTTGGTAGTATACTCTTATTATTACGATGACTGCAGGATCTGAGGGTCGCCCCTGTTCACCCCTGATTCTGGTGATTTGTATCTTCTTGCTTTTGATCTTTGTCAGCATTGCCAGAGATTTTTCAATTGCATTGTTTTTTTGTTTTTTTTTTTACTAACCAGCTACCTTGTCATTGATTTTCTGTTTTAATTTCTTGTTTTCAGTTTCTTTGATCCCTGGTCTCTTATTTCCTTTCTTCTGCTTTATTTTAGTAAAATAAAAATCAAAGCAAATAATATTTCCTTTTCTTATGACTTCAGGTAGGAATCTAGATGACTTGATTTGACACTTCTCCTTTTTTTTTTTAATGTAAACATTTAATGTTAAAATTTTCCATATCAGCATTGAGTTAGCTGTTGCCTACATTGTCATTTTCAATCAATTCTGTGTATTTTTAAAATTTACTTTGAGAGTTCCTCTTTAGCCCTTGAATTATTTAGAAGTATTTGTTTCAATTTCAAAGATTTAGATATTTTTCTGTTTTCTTCTATTTTGGTTTCTATCTTGACTCCTTTATGATTAGAGAAAAATACTGCATGACTGCAAGTATTATAATTAGTTCAAAATTGTTTTATGGCCCATGATGTGATCTATTTTCAGGGTTATTCTATAGGTCTTGAAAGAAAATGTGTATTCTAATGTTTGGTGGAGTATTCTATAAGTACCAATTAGAACTGCTTAGTTGATTTTGTTGCTCAGACCTTCTATGTCTTTGCTAGCCTTTTGTCATGGTTTCATCGGTTGCTGAGAG
>JAQQAC010002629.1:1935211-2025636 GCA_029783875.1 Phataginus tricuspis | reverse complement strand
TTAGCTGTTGCCTACATTGTCATTTTCAATCAATTCTGTGTATTTTTAAAATTTACTTTGAGAGTTCCTCTTTAGCCCTTGAATTATTTAGAAGTATTTGTTTCAATTTCAAAGATTTAGATATTTTTCTGTTTTCTTCTATTTTGGTTTCTATCTTGACTCCTTTATGATTAGAGAAAAATACTGCATGACTGCAAGTATTATAATTAGTTCAAAATTGTTTTATGGCCCATGATGTGATCTATTTTCAGGGTTATTCTATAGGTCTTGAAAGAAAATGTGTATTCTAATGTTTGGTGGAGTATTCTATAAGTACCAATTAGAACTGCTTAGTTGATTTTGTTGCTCAGACCTTCTATGTCTTTGCTAGCCTTTTGTCATGGTTTCATCGGTTGCTGAGAGGGGGGTATTTCATATCCACACTATTATTATGGATTTGTCTCTTTCTCATTTTAGTTCTATCAATTTTTGTTATATGTATTTTGAGGCTCTGTTGTTTTGGAAAAATATATTTAGGACTTTTATGTCTACCTAGTAGACAAACCTTTTTTTTATTACACAGTATGTTTCTGTGTCTCCCACAATATTCTTTGTTTTGAAGTATATTTTAGCTGATACTAATATAGCCATTACTGCTTTTTCTCTTAAATAAATATCTGAATGGTATCTCTTTTTTCATTCTTTACTTTCAAATTATCTATGTTGTTCAATTTGAGCTGGGCTTCTTGTAAACAATACAGATTTAGGGTATGATTATTTTTTCTCAACTCTTCCAATGTCTGACTTTGTTGTACTTACATCTTTTATATTTAAGGTGATTGTTGGTATTCTATGGCTTAAGGTTGCCATTTCATTACTTGTTTCCTATTTCTTCTGCACTTTATTCCTCTGTATCCCTTTTCTTTCTTGCCTTTAGAACAAAGTGCTAACCCTTTAATATTATTCTAATTATTAATCATTTGCTTACTATCTTTCTACCCTTTGTTTCTCATTTTCTTATACATGCCTGTTAAGAATATGTAAATGCCCTTAGCTCCTTGCTTGTCCTAAGCCTTATCTTACTTGGTAGATTTTGTTCTCTTAGCCTAGAAGATCCTCCCTGAACTTCCCTCTCAGCATCATTCTACCTGCTATTCAAAATTCAACATTCTTTTACAGGAAAACTGCTCACCTTATTCTCCCCAACCAACAACCTCACCTTCAATCTTACACATTCTGCCTAAGATTCCTTCATCTAAATTTCTCTGATTTCATGTTTTCCTCAATTTTGGCATGTGTTGTGTTTTGTAATTAGTGACTTACATATTTCTTTCTGTAACTCCAGGGGTAAAATATATTCCCACCCTGGGGCAAATAACCTTTGAAGCCTAAATTAGTCAAAGGGAGAAATAAAGTGGGAGAAACCTATTTATTACTTAAAGCAGTCATCTACTTCTGCTCACCCATGTCTCTTGTTACCCAGCTGCAAAAGGACCCCAGAAGTACCTCTCCAGTCCAGGTGCACATTTTCTCTCTGTCCACTTTGTAATCACCTATTGATATGGAGATGGACTACTTCTCTCCAGCCTTTGGAAACACTACTGATATGGAGATGCACTAAGGCCAGGCGAGAGATTCTGGAAATATTGCAATTTTACCCGCACTTTCCCCACCAGATCCTGGGCCTTTTAAAGTCTTCACTTGCATCCTACTTTGCTCTGTTTCTCTGACACTTATATGTCACCTGACATGTTAGAATTCACTTTTACAGTTCTGGTTTTATGAGCACACTAATATAACTCACATATACTCAACCTAGTGAAGATATACAAACGAAGATTATTTTTATGGTTAATTTTTAACTGCTCTATTTAAAAAATAAAGTGGTTAACCAATAAGAAGTAAATTATTGCCAACTGTATATCCAGTACTGAATTGGGAAGAGTTGGAAACAAATAAACCAGGTCCCCATCCCCAGGTTGACAGTACTTTGTTTGATAGGGTTGTGCTTATGCTTATGCTATGAAACAGTATGGACCACCCAGAAACTAACTGGGGTTCCATGAATATCTGAGTCGGTGAACTCTTGCACTAATCAAGAAAGGATAGAAAAATGTGAGCCTGGAAGTAGTGTTTTCCAAAATACAAGCTGCAATACATTACTAGATTTTGGATACAAATCTGTTTTCAAAAAATTTATATATAGTTAGAATCAACAATAAATTAGAAAGGGAATGGGGGGAGAAGAAAGTTTTCTGTGCAAACTTGGGAAACAGTTAAACTTTTGTGCAACACTTTTTTTTCCTTTATGAAAGAAGGTATTGGATAAAACCACATCTCTCTGAGAATGTTAGTAATGAAATAGGAAACAAAAGTCTGTGTCTTATAAAAATTGGGAGCCTTTGCAATATAAGAGAAATGTTATCAAGCACTGACAAAATATTTTTTGATAAGGAAAACAGCATACTCTAACATTTTTAAGGCAAAATATTTTTTATGAACAAACATATCTGAACTGTACCTCTTCCCCAAAGCCCATAAATGCCTCTGAAATATTCTTGTATTAATGACTTTAATGGTGCACTTGAATAATACCTAAATGACTACAGCACTACTTAGAAAAGAAACATACCTCTCAAACTAATTAGAGTTCTTGAATGACTTTGAAAGGGGGAGCTGGTTAAATCATTTTCTCCAGCACTAGATTTAATTGACAAAGATATAATGCCAGTGATAATTTTATGCAATTGCAAGATCAGGACTTTAATATATCTGGCAGTAAGACAGGGATTTTCTTTCTCTGACAGTGTTGAATAAACCTCTCTAATCCATTTCCGTTAGCTTTCCCTTATTTCCAGGCTTAAGTTTAATAACGAGCTAAAAAAATCCTACATTCCGCTAGGTCTCTCAAAGCACAGAGAGCAAAGGGTGTTCTTTCAGAGAGGTTGTGGCTCAGAATCGTTAAAAAGACTAATGGCAGAGGACAAGGCTAAGTTTATAATCCCCTTTGTGCATCGCCGAAGTAGCCGCTCCTGGAGTAAACACTTTATCTGCTTTCATCTTGCTTCCAAATCACCAAAACAGAGGCAAGAGTCCAAGAGGGAGTGGATGATTTTAGTTTACAAGGTGCTTCAAAATGTTTCACTGGATGTTCAGTTTGTCTCACATGTGTGGCCTGTTCATTCATTTACAAGTTACTCTAAAGCCTTGCTGAGCAGAACTGAGATATTTTCGTAATGGTTTTATGCAGCATGTTTCCTGTAACATTTAATGTTTTGCAGTTTAATATAGTGGTGGTCTATTTGGGCCATTTGGCAGATGTTAGGAAGAGCATGATATTTATTAAAGCCTCTGAAATAGGCCAAATGATTTTCAATGAATAATCCTTTAGTTTATTGTAATTATAAATTAGAAACTTCAAAGCTCAGGCAGGTCTGGAGTCTGGGTCTTGGCAAGTCCAGTTCTCAATGTTTGTTTTATGTTTTTCTCCTTAATTCCTTGAACAAAATGCTCAGTTCATAATTTCCTTTTTTTCTTGACTTTCGGTCAGTATTATAGGTGTTAGTATACAACATTCTCATTGATACTGTTTCCTAAGTCTTCTGTAATTACAGTTTTACTAACACTTATGCCCAAGAATTATTTAATTGTATATTTTTGGTTTGATGTGGCTATTTTTTCCTTTACACTCTTTTTTTTAACCATAATTTAGGTTATGGAATTTAGGGCCATGGAATGTAGCCTCTGAATCATCTCCTTTTAAAAATTCAGTGTGGTTTTCTTTGGGTCTAAAGTACAATTATTATTATTTTTAATATAAATAGGCCATGGGAATTAAGAGGGCAAGTCGTAGAGTACAATTCATTATGTCTTATCAAGTCCTCTGAGATCAAAAAATACAATCTGTAATATGCTTATTTTCTAATTAACAGTATGATTTAATAATAAAAATGGAAAAAACAACAGGAAATTATTGAAGAGATTAATGTAATTCCATATAATAGGATATTATGCAACCATTAAAATTCATAGTGTAGAGAACATTACCATGATGTATTATTAAGCGAGAAAAGCAGGTTATGAGTATACAAATTAAATTATAAAATAATACATCTTGGTTTCCTCCATAACTCACTTTTTAATTTGAGAACAGTACATAACAGCAACGAAGAGTACAGTGTGATGTGACCTCATGAAATGAGATGCAATTCTCATTTCAAGTTCTCCCACTCCTGCTCTCCTTTTTCTCCCCTGATGGAGGAGGGGAAAATGGTTTGTCCCTGGTAATGACGAGCAGAGAGGACATTGGCACAAAGGTCTCATTCCTTGTTCAGTGGATGGAGATCTATGGTAAGGAGGGTTAACCAAGACCCTTAGGGGGAGGTTCAGATTTTCATTAGAGTGAAATTTGAAGGATATGTAGAGAGGACAGGATGAAAGTATAAAGTATGTAGCTGATAATGGACCACAAGTTTCAGAGGACATACCAGAATGCTGTTAGGATTTGAGGAAAGATGGAAAAGGCGACAGACTAGTAGATCTGAAAATATATGTGAGGATTAGTGTGAAGACTGTAAGACGTTTCCTGGGAGTGATAGAGCTTTCTTAAGACCAAAGAATAGAATAAAGCATGTTAAATTCATTATGGTATTTTTAAGGCAGATTATAATGTTTGGGTCAAGGTGTAGGGATGGGTGGATGTCCAGCGTTCTCTCTTTATCACAATGATTAGATAGAGATCCATCAAGAAATGGTCTTGGAGCCTGTGTGTCAGTTCATTCTGACTTCCTACTGAAGTAGGAGAGATCTTATTCCAGGTGTGTGTGCACCATCTTGATGGTTTACAGAATCCTGGAGAAGCTGGGTGTTACAGCGATTGCACACAACACTCATTGTAGTTAAGTTGTACCTGCATGTGTGTGTATTTGTGCATAAATGAAAATATCAACAGACGTACTCTTTCTGTTTTACTAAATTCTGAAAATGTTGTATTGAAAGCCTGTTATGTTATTCCAGGAATTTCTCAATTTATTCCTTGTCTTTTCTACCAGATATTTTTTTTCTCTTACCTCATGAATATGTGGACTAAAAATCTCAGAAGTCATTAATGTCTTTTTACTCCTTTAAAATCCTACCTTTAAAAGACTTTTCCTATTGAAAACCTCCATGTATTCAGTCCTTAAGAGCTATAATTTTCCATCCCATTTTCTTGTTCTCCACTGATCTGGCATGCTTTATTACTGGCACGATTTCGTGAAATTTTTGTGAGTATAGAGGTTAAATTTTGGCTGGGTATCAATGGGCTATCATTTTCTTATGTAGTTTTATTGCATATTTGTATACATTCACAAATCCTCCACAGATAAAGCTTTTGGTTTTGCTTTGTTTCTTAAATTTCTGGGAACTTCTGTCCTTTCTGGAGGTAAAGTTTGTCTTGGACTTCATTCTTGCTCTGGGATAGCAAATGAGGATACATTGAGCTTACCACTATTCTTTAAAAAAATATAGAAAAAATTTAGTTATGCTTATGTCTGGCATATCTTTTCTTGTTAAAGAGTATGATTTATCAATTCATCAATTACATGCTGTATTTATTCTATGTTCTTGGCAGAGTTTTCAGTGTCTAGAATGTAATAGTAAATAAAACAAATTATAATTCTTGCTAAACATGTATTTTATATTGAAATTGATAAAGTAAGGTGGAACGGGGGAAGAACAGAAAATAAAATAGCAAACAAAAACAGAAACTAATGGTATGTTAGAATGTGATAAATGTTATGGGAAAAGTAGAGCAGTTTGAAAGGAATGAGGATTGTGAACTAAAGAGTGAGTTGCAACTTTATAGAAGGCTTTTGGGGCAGATCTCACTAACTGGGTGACAAATGTGCAATATTGAAAACCAAGCAAAATAGACCATTGCACGATTCCTGAGGTGAGATACATTGTTTGAGAAACAACAAGGTGGTCACTGTGGCCGAGGCCTCATTAGTAAGATAGAGGGAAATGAGGTCAGAGAGGTCACAGGTGTCAGATAATTTAGGGCCTTAAAGACTATTTTAAGGATTTCCAGTTTTCTGCTGAATAAAAAGTGAGAGCATTGAATGGTTTAAATAGGAAAGCAACATGATCTGACTTTTATGTTAGAACGGATCACTCTTACATCAGTTCTGATAATAGAATGTCCGGAGCAAGGACGGAAGCAGAAAGGTGAGTTCGGTGGCTACTGTAAGATGCCAGAGAGAAGGATGGCTTTGATCGGAGTGCAGTGGTGTAGATAATGTTTATATCATAACGTCTTTGAAAGTAAGTCCAACAGGAGTTCTTGATAGATTAGATATGATACAAGAGATAAAGAAGAGTCAAGGATGACTCAGACATTTTGTCCTGAGCCATTATAGGAAGGAATTGTCATCATTTGAAGTGGAAAAGATTGTATGTGTGTGTGAGTACCTTCTGGGGTATCTATTAGATGTCTTAGTGGAGGTGTAAGCAGACAGTTGGACATAGACATCTGGAGTTAAGGAGAAAGAACTGGCCTAAAGATGTACCTTTGAGATTCTTGGGAAATATTTGGTTATAACACCATTTAACAGAATAAAATGATGATACACTGAGTGTGGATAGAAAACAGAAAAAAAACCAAGGACTGACCTCTAACATACACACTGTTAAAAGGGTGGTAACAGAAAACAAATCAACAAATATCCCTGATGAATAAAGTAAGAAGACAAAAGAAGTATGTAACACCTTGGAAGTGAATAAGAGTGGAGGGATTTATAATTACTCATGAACTCATAATGGTACATTAGATAAGAGGTAAGGCTGACATTAACACTTAGAAAAGCAGACTAGGGTAATGCAAAGGCACCTTGCAGTTAGGAGGTGCTCTGTAGTAGCGGACAGTGGGAGGAAAGTATGAATATATCGACTCAAGAAAGCCCAACACGCAGTTTGAGACTAGCCTGCTGGCTCCCAAATTATCAGCCTGAAGTCAGCGCCCTTGGGATAAGTTGGACCCTTGGCCATCTACTGTCTCCATTCCTGGTGAATATTCGTGGTCCATTTATCCTAATCCTATACCCTCTTAAAGGCTCACATGGTGTCCAAACATTTCAAAGAAATTTTTGCTAACTATTCTATTTCATAGTACCACCTGGCATTGTATAGAATGTATTTTTTCCCTAACTTGCTCATTTTCATTTATTACTAGATACACCTCTGACATGTATAGGAACGAGGAATAAGTTACCATTTGCAGAGAGAACCCTTTCGTTTCTTTCCCCCATCACCATAATGCACATGATTCTACTGGCTGAAAATGGCAATGTCAGATTATCCCATAACAGTGATTTGAGAATGAATATTTTAAGATCATTGGTGGAATTTTTCTCCAACAAATAAGTGACAATATGAAAGCACATGCTATAAAATAGACACAGTTAGAGATGCCCTGGCACAAAACAATACAGGAGGAAAGAGGACCTGGAAGATCTCCTTCCCCTTCCTTTGTGCCTCCTTTCAAGGAACTACTTAATACTCTTGGATTTCCTATCAGTGCAGTATACAATCAGTAGAATGATTCATGAAGGCTAATCCACTATTTTAATGGATGCTAATTACTTGATTGTATATCCTATCAGTTAAAAAAATCACATTCTCATTGCCAATATATTCCTGTTTATAAATTATATTAACACACTATTATATTTATGTATTTTATATTGTGTACAGCATACAAATATTTGAATCAAACATTCAAAGCTTTAAATTCAAAGGCTGAACATAATTCAAGTTCTAATATCTTCTCCTTACACACTGGTGCATTTCTTTGTGCACCATTTAGTTGACTTACTTGTGATTTCAGAGATCATTACTCTAGATCAGTGGTCCTTAACATCCTGTTTTAGAAAGAGATGCTGTACCTGTGATAAAATTCACAAAGTAGTGAAATAAGATAAATACAAATAATGTAATAAAATGTTCATAAGGTTAAAACAAGTTACCTTTAAAGGATAGCCCTTTACTCTGAAGTTATTTAATTCCTTTTGTTCAACATAATAGACATCAAAGTTTAATTTTCTGAATGCTATCGACCAAATAGTGGGTATACATTTTTACAATTTTTAAAGTTAACAAGCTACATTAACTTCTAAAGTTTGGGAGCTGACATTTTGCAGAAAGTTATATATGTGCAAAATAAATAGAACGAAGAAGTCACACAAGTGAAGCTGATAATGTTTCTGTTTAGATATTATTTGTATTTACATCCTGAACAGATTTTACCAAGTGATACGATGGTGTCTCAGCTGTTCTAAATGGTAACCAAAGAAAAAGACCTGGTAAATGAGGTCTGTTTATGAAAATTTCCCAGGGAACCACCTAGTGATGACATCCCATGGGTCCTGTTCCACCTGAAGTGAAAAAGACTATCAGAAATTAAAGAAAAACACTTCTCACTAGCAAAGATATATCTCTTTTGAGTACTTCTGTGAAGAGCAAATACAACTATAGTTAGTACAACCAAAGATGAGGAATGTCAATTGATTGTTGCCCTAAGTCAGATGTAGGAGTAAAATGAATTCTAAACCCAGAAAACACATGTCACAGTGATATTAGTTGGGAATTACAGATTTACTATATTTACTAAATTTCATCTACTTTGGAAGAATCACAGAAAAAAAGAAATGGAGAACTAAATATTATGGAGAAACATGGAACAAAAACAAAAGATAAATGTAACATGTTTTAATACCTTGGAATAAAAAAAAAACACTTGTTCAATATGTTCTAAACCTGACCAAAGTTTATTTTCATTTACTTCTTTTATCTCATTAAAGAATTAAATACCTTAACTTAAAGAACCATAACTTCATTCGTTAAAGAATGTGAATAATCAATGGTATCTGTTTTCTTAATAAAACTAATATTTTAAAAGATTATTTCTTAAAGGCAAAAACTTGTTATCTTTAGTATATATAAGGCTTTTTTTAATGAAGTAGATACACAGTTTTTCCCCATTAACTGAAATATCTGCTTTCTCAGTCCTAAGAAATCCATGTGAAAAATGTTTTATGAATATCTGATTGATAAGCACCCAGTGTTTTAGCCCACCTGCTGCCCAAAACTCCAGTGTGAGAAATAGAGGCAGAGCTGCTCTTTAGAAGAGGTACATTGTCCAGGATCTTGCTCACAAGTGCTGTGTTGAAAACCTGAAGGTGTCTTCTCTGAACCTTAACTGGTAGATTATGAATCACTCCTTTAAGTCATGCAAACAGAAATACAATTTCTATTGAAATACCAAGTTGTTAAAATGTTATTTCAGTGTAAAGCTGTTGTTTTCTAATACAGATACTTTCATTCTATATTTAACACATTTAATTTAATAAATGTTTAAGTACATTCCAATATAAACACTTAAATACTTAACCAAAATCTCAGCAAAAGAAAGCATTAAAAACTGTTTAGGACCAAATTTGTTTTCCACAGTGGAATCTAGTTGTTGGGAAAAGCAAAACAAATAATCGGCTTGATACCTGCTCAGTGATAAGTGAATAGGGCCAGCCCAGTGAATTCCCACTGAGAAGTGTTCTGGGAGAAGTCCCTCACAGCCGAAATAGACATCTTTGGTCTCTCTGCTTAATGAACTATCCTCAGGTAGACAGAGCTATAAGATTTCTTGAGGTTCTTATAAATACAGTACTAAATATGGCATAGGGCCTTCTATGTTCTATAAAATGGCATGGCAAAAATAGAAATTCACAGTATCTATTTTAAAATAAACAACTTAGGAAGCATTTCAGATTATCTCAGCTAGTAGAGAAATGTGGTGAGATATACAGAAGAATTAGAAGTTAGCTCTTCAAGAATTTAAGGTGTTTTCTATATGCATAATCATCCTCTCAACCATACACACATAACCTAAAAGAAAACAAAACAAAACAAAACAAAAAACAGAAGAAAAAGTGGCCACATAATGTTATGTATGTTTCAAGAGGAGATACCAGAACACAAGCAAGGTGAAGTGGGAGGGCAGTAGGTGAGTTTTCTTCTCAGAGGAAGCACAGTTTAAAATCAACATACAAACAGGGTCCGTTTCCAAGGTACGCCCTATCTTGATCCCGGTCTAACAGGGTTGGCAGTGACTTGAGCTCCACGGGGTGAGAACACATGGCTGGCAGCCTAATTGTGATGTGAATAGAGTGTCTTTCAGGTATTGCACTATCTCTACTTTAAATACTCTCTTCCTTTTCAACAAATCACAAAAGACTGGTTCTTCCCTTGTGAAAGAACAGTAATACCATCAAGAACTTGAAAAATATCACACTTATATGAGCCTATATTTAAAGAGACCATTTCTCTCCTGAAGAGCTGTCCAGCATCAACAACATTCAAAGAAGAAAAAGTGATATTGTCTCCTCCTTCCTGACCTGAACAATTTGTGGAGGGTTCCTCGGGAAACCTCTGTAGGAATTTGTGCGTATGTGTGTGGACGTGTATGCTGGAGATTGATTTTTCTGGTTTGAAGTTGTAGAAAAGATAACGTTACTACATCACACAAACCAACATCTAATGAGTATGATTTCACAATGTCATGATCGACTTTTAATTAAGATATTCACTTAGATGAGCAGGATTTTATTTACAAAAACAATATAAATTATAGAGTATCAAATACATCCATCATGAAAGGTAAAATTACATAATGCTGAGTATAGACCATTTTGAAATGCTTAGAGATTCAAAGCCAAAATCAATAGGAAAGAGGAGACTGTACGCTTCCTTACATGCAGTGAGAACCGAGAGATGCCCTTCAGGTGGCCACTGGGTCAGAGTTAGTTCTTCAGTGAAAGTAAAATATCCCCTTTTATAGCGCCCTGTGCAGAAATAAACCTTGGAAGAAATTTTCAGAGGTTAGGAAACAGAATACTGATTTTAACAAAATATAAATCAAAACGAAGCCTGGAGAGGTAAAAAGAAAGCAAAACACTTTCCTGGGCCACATAGTTATGTATTTTTAGAGTTGAAGCTTGTACTTTTCATTTGGAAATAGCCATTGAGGCTATCTTCGAGCATTCAACAGTGTTATTTTTCACAGTTGTTGAGAGTATTCTTGGTTTTTTGAATTTCTGTCTGAATATTAGAATCAGCTTACAGTTTAAACTAATAAGCTATTTAGAGTTTTCACTGGAATTTCATTGAATCTGTAGATCAATTTGGGAAGAACTGACATCTTAACACAGTCTTAATCCTGACATGAAAAGGGCACATCTCCTCACTTATGTAGGTCTTCTTCAATATCTCTGAGCAATGTCTTGTAGTTTTTAGTTTTCAGATCTTCCCCATTGGTTTTCAGATTCACCCCTTTGTATTTTATATTTTTGATGCAAAGGCAACTTTATAACTTGTAAGAATAACAGGGCAGACTAACTTAATGGAGCTTATGCTCTTTGGTGAAGATAAGGAATAAACAAGTAAAGAAAAAAGATAATTAGAAATTCTGAAAGGACAATGAGGCAACAGGTAGCGAAGGCAGTTTGGGATGGTGTCTATACTTAGAAACAACAGTGCAACAATGGAGATATTATAAAGGCAAAACTAAAATTAAGAGGCACAATTCCTCCTGATGAAAATAAGGGAAGCTTTTTCTTCCCCTTGTGTCAGAACATCTACCTTAAAACATGTAAGTGTAAATACTTCCTCTGTCTCTTTAAAATGTGCACTGTAGAAAATAAGCCATTTATCAATTTCAGGACCTTGCAAGAGGTTTCTTAAGGTGTTGGGAACTACCTCTTTGAAATGTAAATATCTCCCTATATCCACATTTCTCTGGGAAGGTAGGAAGCTAACTTTAGCGTGTGCTTGCTCCAAGTTGGAAAATTACTTGCAGTCACAAAGAAGGGAGTTTCTTTGCTTTTGTTCTTGTTGTTTTCCCTCCAAGTAAAGTCAGTATAAACTAACCTAAGTGGTCATCCCAAGTACCAGAGGAGACGAGGATGAATTGTGCATGACCAGGGTGCTGTCCATTCCCTGACCTGAGGACTGGTCATTGCTTGTCTTGAGAAGACCTATGGAACGTGTGTCTGCTTGCCTAACAAGAGCGTGACTTGTTGGGAACAGTAAAAGATATCAGTGAGGTTGACATGTAAGCTAGAGAATGATGAGGTAAAATTGGAGAGGAAAGAATTATTATTATTATATAAACCTGTATTATGTAAACATATTCTGTTATAATCAGGACTTTAGATTTTATTCTAATTTCAATGAATGGATGTTGAAGTAGTTCAAGCTGTATCTAATTTGCATTTGTAAGTGATTAAAACAGCTGTTGTGTTGAGAATTAATCTAAGAGTTAAGGATGGAAGCAGTTGGTGTTTCTGTATCATTAGAAAAAGATGTAATGGTTTCAAGAATAGCAAATATGAAAATAGTAAAAAGTGGCCAAATATATTTTGTCATTAAAGCACAGAATAAGGAAGATGGAGAAAAAAAGGAGCTGGAATTATCCATATTGTTTTGGCTACAGCAATGAGGTGGATGTTAATGTGCTTTGCAGAGACGGACAAAATCAAAATCACAGAGACAGAGATTTGAGTGGAGTAGAAGGCAACAATTAGTTGATTATCAATTTTTCACTCCCTTTCTTTTTCTACCGTAAGCATTATTAATTGATAAGGAAAATGTTTCTAAAAGACTTAAAGAGACTCAGCTCAAATGCATTGTCCACTCAGAAAACGACTTCCCAACTCATAATCAATCCCACATATCTCCTCAAAAAAGATTTGGTAGATCTTTTATAACAAACATTTAGTTCTCTTCAACCTTGCACTTCTCCGCAACTCCACAGGGCCCACTCAAGGGTCCAGGATGAAGAATCCAGTTCAGGAAGTGTGCATACAGAACAAAAGAGTACATTCCCCTAGGTTAAAAACACCCAAGATACTTTGCCCTGAATTTTAAGAGCATATATGACCTGGTCCATTCTGGTTTCAAGTTCAAAATCATCAGGCCAGTCCTGTAGGTCAGCAGCTGACATATCTTCAAGAGCTGCTTGATCTCCTCGGGCATGGCAGTCCTGTATTTCCGGGGGATGTACAGCTCCATTGTATGAGTGTAACACAGTATATTTATTTTTAAATGCTTACTTTGTAACGATGTTATGATATTCCAACCTATGAATATATATTAATTCAAATGAACATCCCTGTATTTTGAATATTTGTTTCTCTCTTGTAAACAGCATTGCAGTAACATTCTTATAATTAAATATGTATATAGAATAAACTTGGATTATTTTCTAAGGATAGATTTTCAGAAGTGGAATCTTAAGTTCTAATTACTGTTTCAAATGTTTGATATTATTGACTGTTGTTCTCCCAGAAGACCACCAGAAAAGCTGTTGATTAAACAAAGCTGAGTTAATTAGACTTACTACAATAAGGGGAAATACCTTCTTGACACAGTGTCTATAGTGTTTCAGGAGGGGGACTAAGGAGAGTATATTCATAGAGATTGAGGCTAAGTTGTGTGCTATTAAGGTGAGACTTGCCAAGCGTGGAACCGATGGAGATAAGGCAGAGTTTGGCTTTGGATTGGTGTAAAAAGTGAGGTAAGGGTCTTGAAGTAAGTCTCAAGCAAGCTATTAGTCTCAATAAGAAAGCTGTTTTCACTGGCTCACTGTCACATCTTCCAGAAGCAGATATTTGCTTATCCCTAGCATTTTAAGATAAGGACAGGGAAATGGCCCAACTTTGTTCAATACAGGGATACGGAATTTTATTGGTTGCAGTCCTCAATATGTATTTTCAAATTAGTTTAATGGGGTTTATATCAATTATTTTTCTATATTAACATTTTGAAATTTCATTGTTGTCACTGATTATAATTTTAGTTGGATTTAGGCTATGGTTATCTGAAACATTATTTATTGTTAGTCATATTTTAATGTGCCACTTTGCCACATCTGATTTGTGGTACATGTCTTATTAATATACATCTATACCTTAATAAGCTAAAAATTAAACAGTAGTTGATCATTAATTAGAATTATGTCTGCTTCCGTGTATGTATATCCAAGATATGTATATGCAAACCAATCACTAGTTTTCTAAGAAGAATATTAAATGAGATAAAGGTGTTGAAAACTAAGTATCCTAAACTTCAGGGCAAATGTATGAATTTCTCTTATAAGAGTCACTTTTATAGTATTTCCACTAAATAAGTTCAATTGTTGGCAGGGATTAATGATCAAAAATGGCTTTGGAATATTGCCAAGATGAGCTCAGTCTTGAGTCCTTCATTTAAGGAGCTGTAGCGATGTTAGACAGATGATGATGGAGTCTCTTCCCAGTGGGAAGACTCGGGCTGCATCTCTCACTTATCATTTTTGTGCATAGTGACTACGGGAAATGGCTGTAGGAGATTAGACAGTTTGGCCCATTTTATCCAGGCAGAGCTTTCCTAGCAGTTATAAAAAGAAAGACACCTAATACTCTTAATCCTTCTGAAATATAACCTAAGGGGGGAGAAATCCCATTTTTGTATAGAAACATTTGCAGGGAAATGTTTTATGAAGCAAGAAGAATTTCAGGTAATGCAATGCAATCTAATTATATTCCTGTTAACAAGATCGACCTTTGCTATTAACAAAGTCACCTCCTTGGAACTTAAAAATAATCATGAAACATAAAAGTGTCCAATCTGCATTCTTTAAGATTGCAGATAAACATACATAAATAATCTTGTTGATGCAGAAAGGCAAAATGTAAAGGACCGTAACATCCTTGTACTTTTTAACATGTTGAGTGAATGTAGTATAGAGTGTGGATTTAATGACTACATTTTCTCATTTTATTAAATTTTTATAATAAATTGACATTAATATTCTATTTAAATTTTTCACATGAGTTTATCACATAAATATACTTGTCTTATCAAGCATTAATATTAATTTTAGATTCTTAATCAAAAATAGATAAGACAAAAGAAAGAAAAAATATCACTTAAAATCCTACCATCAGATATTGTTAATATTTTTATGTATATGACATTTAATATTCAGAAATTTAGATCATGCAGTAATATTGCTTTGCCTTTTTTTCAACAATTTAACATTTATATAAGTGAGAAAAGAGTGGAATGAGTTAAACTGATGGAATCTGAAGATAGGATTCAATCACAGAACTAGAAAAGGGTATCAAAAATAATATAATGAACCAATAAACAATAATAAAAAAACTAATACATTAACAATAATTAATAAATAAATAAACCAATAAAAATAATAGAATGAACCAATACTATAGACAAGAAATGGAAATGGGAACAGATGGTATGAGTTTGGAGATGCGCTACTAGTTCACAGGACACAGGGACTCATGCATGGAGCCCCTGACCTTGGTACTGGGCATCGCTCCCAGCTCCTGCCCCACTGCTGGCTAGTCCATTGCCTCATTTTTATCCCCCTAGGAAAACAGAATTCTGTATACATTCCTATGTAGAATTTTCTGTTATGTTATTAATTCCTCAATAAGTCTACCTCAAAAGAGCTTCATTTTCACTATTTGTTGGCATATAAGTGCATAAAATTATAGCTTTTCTCAAGTTACTGGAGTCTGTGCTTCTTGCAGTCTCACTGGGATAAAATGCTTTTGGTGCCCTGTCCCAACTATTCCTCTAACATTCGGTGTAAACACAAACGATAGCCTTCTGATTACATTGAACATACATTATTCTTATTTCTAAAATGCAATATATATTGATATTTCTACATAAAATACATGGTTAACTAGTTGAACATAAGAAGGAAAACGTAGTTTAGAACTCCATCATTCTAATGTATTTACTTTAGATCCAATCTCTATTGCTGTCTTTCGATTATATGTATATATACATATACATAGTTACAGTAGTTTTCTCTGAGTGATTTTAAGTTTCTTCTTTAGACTTACCTATGTTAAAAACAACACTCAACTCAGTACAGCTGAAGATCTCATTGATTTTATTAAATGACTCATAAATCAGGCAGCATCCCGTCTAGCAGGGAGAGAGATGCTCCGAAGGGCTGCATAACGGGAGATTTTTAAAGGCAGGGCAAGGAAGCCGTAAACAGAAAAAGGATTATTTCAGGGGAAGTCACCTTCTTTTGGGGGGTGGAGGGGTTAGGGGAACAGATTATGCCACTGGTGCTGACCAGAAAACCCGACTCTCTACATTTCTGGCGGAGGTTGAAACTGCAGTTAGGTCAGGTACTAAGCCCCAGTATGGTGATGTGGCTGGGCGGAAATGACTCCATCCATGTTGGGTTTTCTTTTTAACACCTGTGATTTTTAAAATATCTATAAAATAACCTGCATTTCTTTTTGAATAAAACCCAAAAGTTATTAAAACAGGAAATGCTCACACACTTGCTTAAGGTTAAAGTAAAATATTACATTTATTTTTCTGTCATTATTTCTTCAAATTCATTATTTATCTCCTTTAGAAGATACTAGTTGAGTAGCTAACTCTCGGTTTATTGTCTCTTTTTTTTTTTTGCTTTTTGTAATTCAAAACCTTTCTTTTTTTCTTTCCAGCTTTATTGAAATATATTTAACATATAATGTGTCACTTTAAGGTCTATAACTTAAGTTATATAACTTGATACACTTAATGCAAAGTGATGACCCTAGTAAGGCTAGTAAACACCTGTGTCATTCTACATAATTACCATTTCTTTTTTGTGGTGAGTACACTCAAGGTCTACTTAGCAACTTTTAAGTTTGTAATACAGTATTTTTAATTAGAGTCACTATTCTGTACATCAGGTCTCCCAGAACTTAATCCTGTTATAACTGGAAGTTTGCACACTTTGATCAGTATCTCTCCAGTTTCCCTATACCCAGCATTGGCAACAGACATTTCACTTTTTTTCCCTATGAATCCTACTTTTTTATTCTACACATAAGTGAAAACATAAAGTCTTTGTGTTTGTCTGACTTATTTCACTTAGTATATCCTTAAAGCCCATCCATGCATCCATACTGGCCCAAATGACAGAATTTCCTGCCTTTTTTATGGCTAAATAATATTACAAAATTACACAAACACATGCATGCGTACACACATCTCACTTATTTTTTATCCATTCATCTGTAGACACTTAGTTTGTTTCCACATCTTGGCTACTGTGAGTAATGCTGCAGTGAACATGAGAGTGCTGGTATGTTCTCAAGATCCTGATTGCATTTCCTTTGGATATATACCCAGAAGTAGAAATGCTGGATTATATGGTAGTTCTGTGTTCACTTTTTCCGAGACAGCTTCATATTGTTTTTCATAGTCTCTGTACCACTTTATATCCCTACTAACAGTATACAAGGGCTCTCTTTTATCACCATCCTCATGAACACTTATCTCTTGTCTTTCTGATAATAGCCATTCTAATAGGTCATGTGATATATCACTGTGGTTTTAATTTCCATGATTGGTGTATTGTGCACCTTTTCATGTACCTGTTAACCATTTTTATCTCCTTTTTGGAAAAATTTCTAATCTTATCCATTGCCCATTTTTAAGTTAGATTGTTTGGTTTGGGACTATTGAGTTGTATGAGTTCCTTCTATTTTTTGGATATTACCCCTTATCAGATAGGTGGTTTGCAAATATTTTCTTCTATTCTGTAGGTTGCTTTTTTCATTTTGCTGTACAGAATCTTTTTACTTTGATATAGTCATAGATTTATTTTTGCTTTAGTTTCCTGTGTTTTGGTGTCATTTCCAAAAAATTACTGCCAATACCAATGTGAAGGAGTATTTTCGCTATGTTTTCTTCTATGAGTTTCATGATTTCAGATCTTATCTTTGTATCTTTAATCCATTTTGAGTTAATATTTGTGAGTCCAATTTCATTCTTTTGCATCTGGTTATTAAATTATCCCAACACCATTTATTGCAGAGACTATCCTTTTCCTGTTTTATTTGTGGTTAACTTATCAAATATTAGTTGACTATATTTACTAGAGTTTATTTCTGAACTCTTAATTCTGTTGCATAGGTCTATGTGCATATTTTTATACCAGTACAATACTGTGTTTTGATTATTGTCACTTTGCAATATAGTTTTAAATCAGGAAACATAACACCTCCATGTTGGTTTTGATTCCTGGGATTGCTTTGGTGATTTGGGGACTTTAGTAGCTCCATGTAAATTTTTGGATTTCTTTGAAATTTCTGTGAAAAATACCATTGGAATTGTAATATGTATTCAATTCAATCTATAGATGGCTTTGGGTAGTATGGAGATTTTTACAATACTAATTCTTCCAACCCATGAACATGGGATAGCTTTCCGTATATTATGTCTTTCCATTTATTTATGCCTTCCTCAATTTCTCTCATCACATTCTTATAGTTTTCAGTGTATCCATAGGTCTTTTATCTCCTTGGCTAAATTTATTCCTAAATATTATATTGGTTTTGATGCTATTGTGAATGGGAATGCTTTCTCTTTTTTTCCCAAATATTTAATTGTTAGTATATAGAAATGAAACATAATTTTTTACAAGCTCACAGCTTAATATTATATGCAATGTATTTAGTATGTGTATAATAATAATAATATACTCAAAGGTAAATCTTGAAAGCTTTCCTCTAAAATCAAGAACAAACACGGATGTCCACTCTCACCACTCTTATTTGACATCATACAGAAAGTCTCAGTAAGAGCAAGAAACAGAAATAAAAACAGGATCATCCTGGCCTCCTTGTAAAATGGGTTTGAGAATGTTCCCTCCTCTTCAGTTTTTTGGGAGAAGTTTAAAAGATTAGTAATAATTCCTCTTTCATGTTTCATCGAATTCACCAGGGAAACCATCTGGTCCTAGATTATTCTTCTTTGGGCATTTTTTAATACTGATTCAATCTCTTTACATGTTCTTAATCAGTTCAGATTTTCTGTATCTTCATGACTCAGTATGTTGAATGTTTCTAGGAATTTATCAATCGCTTCTTGATTATCTAATTGTGGGTGTATAATTACTTATAGTAGTCTCTTATGATGTCTTATATTTCTGTGGTATCAGTTGTGATGTCTCATCTTATATTTCTTATTTTGTGTCTTCTCTATTTTTTTCTTAGTCTCTCTAAAGGTTCATAAATTTTGTTTACCTTTTAAAAAATCAGATCTTAGTTTCATTGATCTTTTCTGTTAATATTCTGTTCATTTATTTCCACCCTGATTTGTGTTATTTCCTTCCTTTTGTTAAATTAGTGCTTAATTTGTTCTTTTTCTATTCCTTGAAGCATAAAGTTTGTCTATTTATTTGAGATCTTTCTTTTTTTTCTTAATTTAGACATCTATCACTGTAAATTTACCCCTTAGGACTGCTTTTGCTGCATATCATAAATTTTGGTATGTTGTGTTTCCATTTTTATTTATTTCAAGATATTTTTTATTTCACTTTTGACTACTTCTTTAACCTTTTGTTTGTTCAAGTGTTTGTTTTTTAATTTCCCCATATTTGTGAATTTTCCAGTTTTCTTCCTGTTGTTGGTTTTGGGTTTTATATCACTTTGGTCAAAAAAGATGTTGGTATGATTTCAGTTTTTTTTAATTCACTAGTACCTGTTTTGTGGCATATCATATGATCTATCCTGGATAGTTTTCTGTATATATTTAAGAAGAATGTGTTTTCTGATGCTGTTGGGTGTACTTTTCAATATATGTCTGTAGGATCCATTTGGTCCATGTGGCAGAATTCTTAAGCTTGTATGCCCTCTCTTGATCTTGCAGTACACTAGGCTGAGTGCTGACAGCTTCCTTTTTGCTTTCCTAAGTGCGTTGCTAGAACTCAAGTTTGCAGTCTCTCTCTGGCTGGCATATTCAGGCTGGCTTTCTGTGTGTGTTCATTAGCTATCACACCTTATTCTTTCCACCATTGGGACCACACATAGGATGCTGGCCACAGAGTGAAGGCACGTGTGGGTGAGGTACGCAAAGTGGGGTCCTCATGGGCCAGTTGATAATTTCCAAAAGCTCTTGAGAACACTGGGCATTATCATTGCTTCTATTTTTGCCAGTTTACAATAAAAAGATAGTATTGTTTCATTTTGTTTATTTACTGTGATTTCTAACATTGCATGTACTTTTAGATTTTTTTCTTTAAGACTTTTGCACATTTTTAATTGAAGCTACATAATTTTTTCTTACTTCACTTCCAAAATTCATTTTTAAACGAGAAATCGATTCTTTTAGATGAAAGTACATACATTCTTGTTTTTCTTAATTTTGTGAAATTGAATAATACTATTTATTTAAATTGCAGAGGTATTTCCTTACATAGTTACTTTTAGAACATATAGTTCCCTCCTCTGTTTCCCTTAGAAAAAGACTGCCTGAGTGGGATGCATATAAATGTATTCATTTTTTATTAAAGTATTATTGATATACACTATTATGAAGGTTTCATATGAATAAACTGTGGTTACTATATTTACCCATATTATTGTGTCCCCCCCAATACTCCTTTGCAGTCACTGCCTACAGTGTATCAGTGTAGTAAGATGCCATAGAGTTACCATTTGCCTTCTCTGTGCTACACTGTTTTCTCATGTGCCCCCCCCACACCATTTGTGCCAATCATAATGCCCCTCAATCCCCTTCTCCCTCCCTCCCCACTTGCCCTCCCACACCCCTCCCCTTTGGAAATCACTAGTCCCTTCTTGGAGTCTGTGAGTCTGCTGCTCTTTTGTTCCTTCAGTTTTTCTTAGTTGTTATACTCCACAAATGAGGGAAATCATTTGGTACTTGTTTTTCTCCGCCTGGCTTATTTCACTGAGCATAATATCCTCCAGCTCCATCCATGTTGTTGCAAATGGTAGGATTTGTTTCTATACTTATGGATAACTAGTATTCCATTTGTATATGTACCACATCTTCTTTATCCATTCATCTACTGATGGACACTTAGGTTGCTTCCATATCTTAGCTATTGTAAATAGTGCTGCAATAAAGATAGGGGTGCATAAGTCTTTTGAATCTGAGAGATTATATTCTTTGGGTAAATTCCTAGGAGTGGAATTCCTGCATCAAATGGTATTTCTATTTTTAGTATTTTGAGGAACCTTCATACTGCTTTCCACAATGGTTGAACTAGTTTACATTCCCACCAGCAGTGTAGGAGGGTTCCCCTGTGTCTGCATCCTAGTCAGCATTTGTTGTTCTTAGTCTTTTTGATACTGACCATCCTAACTATACAGCAAAGGACACCATCAACAGAACAAAAGGCATCCTACAGTATGGGAGAATATACTTGTAAATAACATATCTGACAAGACTTTAACATCCAAAATATATAAAATTTCCCCAATCTCAACAAACAAAAACAAATAACTGGTTAAAAAATGGACAGAGAATATGAACAGACAATTCTCCAAAGAAGAAATTCAGATGGCCAACAGGCACATGAGAAGATGCTCCACATCACTAATTAACAGGGAAATGCAAATAAAAAACCACAATGATATATCACCTCACACCAGTTAGGATGTATTCATTTTTTTATAAGCTTTAACACTACAGAAAGTTTAAGCAGTCATCCAATATTTTCGAGTGTTACGTATATGCAAAGAGTGTAGATAATGCAAAGGTAGTGGGAGAATTTTAATTAAATATATTATTACCATGCTAAATAGAAACTTCTGTAGCCATAGTTGTGCTTTTCCAGGGCAGAAATCTTTTGTCATTTGTCCTTCATATTTTTATCCCCTAAGGAACTGTTCAATTGTTTGTTGAACTTATACATAGAATTCCTAACCCCACTGAAAGACTATAGCTGAAGAGAAAAAGTACAACTCAAAGTGAGTAAACAATGGATATATGAAATATTCCAGAGAAAACGTGTTACAAGTCATTATACCTTGAGTTGCAAAATAATTGCCATCAATGACAATTATTTGTTGCACATCAGCTTTTTCATTGTAGAAATATTTAATATTACTCTGCAGATACTTAAAGATTAAACAATATTGGAACTTGACCAAGGGAAAGGAGATATTTAATGATATTCTTTCCTCTCTCTGTTCTTCTGGTAAGTGGGCTCTATCCCTCCCATGCCTGCCCCTACCACAGATTGTAAAGAACTGAAGAGCACTCAGTAGCCTTTTTGTTCATACAAAAGGCCTAATTTCAAAGGAGGATCATTCTGGAGGTATCCTCATACCTCCTTTGCAGCTGATGAAGGCTCTAATGATTAGAGTACAAGAGAGAAGAATGCTTCCTTTCCCTTGTGATATATGAAATGGATGCTATAGAGTATTTTTTAATATTGTGTTGCTATGTCCTACAAAACTTTAAATATTTTCCAAATCCCAGAGATAGGGAGATTAAGAATATATGGAGAGGAGATAGTATTATTGGCAAAAGTGTCCTTGTCTGAGACATATGTAAAATAGAGTCATTCATGGCTTCATCTGGCCTCTCTAGGCAGTCTTTCCCAATCCCTCTCTCTCCCTCTTTCCCCAGCCTTCCCGTTAAGGTTGACAGAACTTTTAGGATTAAGGCACGGTTCTCCAGAATATTATATCTTTCCAGGACTTCTGACCCCAACTACATGGAATTAGGGTCTTGCTACAAGGTTAGAGGGAAGCATTGACGCAAGAATATCTCATTTCGGATACCACCTGCAAGATGGGTGGTTTCCCCAAACCACTCTCAGGTTCATTGATTTGCTAAGAAGACTCACAGGACACACCAAAAAGACAAGGCTTCTTACAGGGAAAGGATAAAGATCAGAACCAGACACATAGGCAGAGTGCAGGAGGTTTCCCAGTATGCAGTTCTTATTGTCCTCAGGGTATGTCACCCTCTTAACATTTATGTGTGACCATCTGCATGGGGTGTCGCCTCCTCGGGAAGTTCACCCCAGAATTACGTAGGCATGATTAATTGATTGTCCATATAGTTGAACTCAGTCTCTCTGTTAACTGAAAACTTTGGCCTGAAGTCTCACCCTAAATCACACGGTTAGGCTCTGGGCACAGCCAGCCTCTGCCTTGAGGCCATCAGGCGACTGTTCACACTTGGTCACCTCATTAGCATAAATCATGAGTTGTGGTCAGAGTGGCCCACCATGAATAAAAAAGAGGCTCCTAGCACCCAGAAATTACAAGCATTTAGAAGTTAGCACCTAGGGGCCTAGGACCAAAGCCAGACCTCTCTTTGGGCCAGGCCAAGTTTCTCTCTCTCTGTCTCTCTGATTCATACTTCTTTTCTCTCTCCTTCGTAGTGTTTCCTCCATGTATGTCCATTCATGTCTCTATTTAATATCCTGATCTCTGTTTATTCTACACCAATGATTCTCGAAGGGTGCTTCCTGGTACAGAAGCTGAAGCCCTTGGAACCTTTCGGAAATGCACATTTTTGAGCCTCCTGCAGACGTCCTGAAGCAGAAATTCTGAGAGGCCCAGCCATCTATTTTTAATAAGTCCTCAAGGTCATTATCACTCATGCTCAAGTTTGCAATGCACCATTTTAATCCTGAGACTCTTAGTAACCATGGAAGAAGGAAGAAGGAGGAGAATCTGGGAGCCTTTCCCAATGAGTAATAATAATGGAAAACTAAGTAATATTTGACTAGGCAGATGGCTATTCTTCTGTTTCTTAAAACTTGAATCAAATTTTCCACCTTTTGGGTCAAAGGAAATTCACACGAGACACCGGATACATCTTCCATTTCTGTATTCAGTTTGCTTCATTTTTAAAATAATTACTAATTTAGGTTAGTAGTAACCATCAGGGAATTGTGCAGACATATCTTTAATAAAATAAAAATTATGCCTTCGGTGTCAATGTCGGGATTGTATTAGGTGTTTTGTTCCTCCTTTTGAAAACAAAGATCATTCTCTCATTAGCAGAGACCTTGTATCACATTCTGAAATACTGAACAACTTTTTTTAATAGTTCAGCTATAAACCATTCAACATAGGGGTCCATGATATGAAGGGTGACAGTTTGTAATGTAGGGTTTAATTAAATTGGGCACTGCTATAATTAAAGGTTTTGAGTTATTAATGCATCACTCTTGCAAACATTTAATTTTTATCTTACTGCTGAAACCTTATTAAAACAGGATATTAGGACAGCTACATAGAATTTGCTGCAGAAATGATTTGGATTTTTTTATTTAATTCAGCACATTACACTGCAGTGATTGTTTTCCTTTTAAATAAAAAGAGAAATTTTAGAAGCTCAAGAAAATGAGCATAGTCTGAGATAAGAGAGCAATTCCACTTTTAAAAATCATAAATCAGGTGTAGTGAAACTAACTTGGAGAAGAATTGCTCGAAATGCTCAGTGCTGGAAATCTATGTTCCTCCTGAACCACCTTTCATAGTGAAAGGCATTTTAGATTCTCAATATTGAGTCTGAAATTTCAGGTTATTTCAGAACCCACTTGTACTATTTTAAAAAATATGCCATTTACAAAAGGCAAAGGAGATCCCTAACCTATTGATTCCCAGTTTCCTCTTAGAGTTAATTTTAATTAAAACATAATCTGTATTTATCCATCATAGGTTCCAAATGATTCTCTTAGGCAGAGGAATTCTTCCCAACCAGTTTCCCAAGGCAGACTCAGTGGCACTATTCTTCTCTAATACTTAGAATCTAAATACAGAGTACAGAAGGCAGAGCCTAACATTTCTCAGAGAGAATTCCAAGGAACCCTAGATCCAGGCAGTGTTTAGTCTGCCCTAGGGCAAACCCGAAGTTAAATAAAGTTGTTTTACATCTTATATCTCCCTTTGCAAGATACAAATTACATGACAGTACATTACAGATTATGATGAGTCTTTTGGTTAAGCAATATAGGAAACTTCATTTCAATATCTGTAGAATTTAATTTACCGCATGGCCTTTCTCCCTCCCCCAGCCACGATACTGTTGCGCAGAGCACACATCAGCAAATGCTGTCGCGATGAAAAGAGGGCTGGGTTAGGCATTAAGAGACCCCAAATCAATCCTGATTCCATTATTTGCTAACTGGTGAGCTCAGACAAATTAATTAAATTCTTAAAGATTCAGTTTCTCATCACTAAAATGAGGATGATAATTACAGCACAGTCTTATTATAAGGAGTAAATAAATATATAGGTTCAGAAACTTGGTAAACTTTAAAGAACAATTGAAAAATTCATTTTAACTTGTCTCTTACTTATTTAGAATTGTCATTCAACCAATGAGTTCCCCAGTCACATTTTTCTCCTGTTATCCTATATATATTCTGTTGGACATCTTGCAAAAGGTGATGGGGGAGAGGAGCTGTGCTTAGAGTTTATTGAGTGTATTAGTATAGTGTGGGTCCACTTTGCTAAACATTTATTCCCTAGATAATGTTTAGACAGAATTTGTTAGAACAGTGCACAGGAAATATTGTCCAAGGTTAATTAATGTCAGGCTCCTTATTCAAAGATACTTTGACTTGGAAAAAATGTATTAGTGTTCATAATGTAAATAAGCCATTGTCTTTATCATACAATGGATAAATATTGGTAAAGCATGTGGGAAAGTGTATTTAGGTATAATGAAAAGGGTACATTTTCATGCTCATGTAAGTTTCTACTAGCCAGCAATAATAGTGTGTGTGTGTGTGTATGTGTGTGTGTGTGTATTTGTGTACGTATATTTAGAAAAAAAGAAGTCTAAAGTCTTTATCAGATTTGTAATGTGAATTATTCTTTCAAGATTTTATTCATGGAAAAAGAATGGATATCTACAGAGATAGAATAGCAGAAAGTTTTTTGTTTTTGTTTTTTAAATGAGAGATTGTTATGATCAGTTTAAAGGCAAAGGTGGGAAGAAAAAATTTAACAGCAAGCCCATGATTTTCTTCCTAGAGATAAAAGTCTTTCAGGAGATGAAGTAGAAATGACTGGGCTTCCTTAGACTTCCTCATGAACATGCTCATGGCATGAACCACACCTCTAGTCAAACCACTAATGGTAAAGAACAGACTTCTTAGTTTTTACAAAGTAAATTATTTTAGCAAGATATATCTGGCTTGTGCGATTATTCATTACAAACAAACGTGGAATTACAAGTTTAGAGAGCATGTGTGACTGGAGAATGGGAGAGAGTAAAACAGACACTTTTACATTCATGTAACTAACAGAGTCTCAAACTGGGAAGCCCCAACATTCAAACAGCTTCTTTTGTGAACTGTTTTCACATACATCCCTCAGAATTGATGTTAATTCAGTTCCAAGCAGTCTTAATACAAGAGAAATTTCTTGGGACTCTGATTGATTATTGCCTGCTCTTCCAAAAAGAAATCCTGTGTTTGTGATTGGCTGCTGTTTGAATCCTTTAAATTATTAATAAAGCTTGATGTCAGAAACAATCATCATTATAAGAGTCTGTTTTAACAATTTAACCCTCTGTGTCAACATAAAAAGTTTGCAGTATCTTTGCTTTAACATCACCCACTCCCACCCACTGTGTCTCTTTCTGTGGACAGCATGCATCACTCAAATCAGAATCTATGGATTTCGATTTTTTTTGTAAGCTGTCATACAACTGTTAAGCTCTATAAAATTTTAGAATCACTGTCATAGGCTACATTTTTATTGACTTCAATTTGGATGGCACTAGTTTCTCCCAGTACATAGTTTGTATCTGTAAACCTTATCTTTCAGATGTTGTAAAGTACCAGAGCCCACCACAACCGAAATTCACATATTTACATACCCAGGAGGTGACTGACACTAAATGAGTTCACTGTGGCATAGTCACATGGAGGATTTGACTGATTTTACATAAAGAAGGATGTAACCATATCATCTGATGTTTTGAACTCTTAAATACTTTTGACATTGAGAAGTAACCCTTATTTATAGAGAACATAATACATGTTTAAATTTGCTAGCTTGGGAAATTCTTTCACTCCTTGACTTTTTTCCATAAAAATCTTTGACAGTGGCAAGTATTCTCAACATTATAAAAATCACATTCTTTAAAAATCTAGTGCAGTATGTTACTTGAATAGTCCCTATTTAAATGCAAATTTTAGGTTCCTTCTGTCATAGAATGAATTTTTCAGAAAAAAAGAGATGTATATTTTTTAATGCTAATGGCCTGTTTATCACACTACATGACTTGGCATTAATATCCAAACCCAGGAGATTTGTCTTTGGGAGGGGATAAAAAAAATAGATGTAAAGGAAAAATACATAAATCTTCTTTTCAGGGTGGGGAGATTTACTAATGGAATATGAAAAAAATTTTAAAGAGTAATTCTTAAAATGGTTTCTCTTAGGAAACCTAATTCTATTTTACAAAAGTATAATAAAATAGTCTTAGTGATTGCAGATTCCTGTACGGGAAAAGATTTGCAGTCTTATAAATTTTACTATGGTGTAAAGAGATATGGATGGGTTTGTTGATTTCACAACTTATGTCGAGTATTTCTTTTATTTTTCTTAATGGCTTGTATTTTAAAATGAATATATAGTGTTGAGCATGTGTCGAAGAAATATTTATTGAAGGTCCCTTATGCACAAGACACCTTGATAGTCAATGTGAACAGTCAGTCCCCGCTCTGCTTTCTCTAGTTTCACTCTCCTGAGAAAACACGCCTTGTATTTTCAGACACTTGTTGAATTTCTACGCCAATTCTGAGTAGGCAATTGGATTGGTGCCTCAGTCTCCCTGCTTTAGATATGACTCTGTGTGTGTGTGTGTGTCTGTGTGCAATTACCTCTAATACAAGGCAAAAAGTTATAAAAGCCTTAAAATAAAAACAGTAAGCAGGGCCAGGGAAAAAGGCAGTGGGCAGGGAGAGTGGACTGTGTGGGCTTCAGAAACCTGTATCATTTAAATCTTGAAAGGCAGGCAGATGTATATGTGAAGAAATGGTGAAAAAAAAGTGACTTATCAATTGGAAAAAATTAAATAAATGGAAAGACACAAAACGAAGTTTTAAGAAGTAATTTGAAAACAACATAAGATAATGATAACATAAAAGAAAAGTGGTTGGGATGAAATTGAAGAGGACCTTGAAAAGCAAGGAACTTAACTGTAATTTTGGGGGTAATAAATGGAAACTATGAAAAGCTTCTAAACAGAAGATTCAGATGTCAGAACTGTATCACTTGCAAAAATTTCTATTTCTAATGCCATTATTTAATGTATATTATTCCAGTTCTCTAATGTTGATTACTTTATGAATATATAAGAAGATTGTCTCTATCTCATTCTAATTCCAAGGTAGAAAAGCATCAAATTCAAGTCAAGGCTAAGAAAATGATTTTGTGAATCAAAAGGTGGATTTCTCAAATCCTGTGGCCATGTGTTCTATATGATTCTCTCTCTCAATGACACCAACTTGACTCTGTCCTATAGAAGGCTTCTTCTCATTTGCCTGCAGTGGTAAGATAGACTTGGTTAAATATCTCAATTGGAAATTTCTGGAGATTAGCGGTTTAAATCTGCTGTGCTGTGGACCTTAGGAACAGATCTCTTCTTTCCTCTTTTTTTCTCTCTCACTTCCTCGCTTAGATGCGTTGTTTGCCTCGTCTCACCATCAGAATAAGCAAGTAAATGACATAGTTCAACAGATAAAGGCCCATCATCTTAGACCCTCAAACTTAAAAACTAATTGTGCTCACAACTATACTTCTGCAGGCAAAATATTTAGACAGAAATCCTGGCTTTTGTATTAGGAGAGAATTTGGAAAGAGAATCTGGATGGCAAAAGTTATTTCTGGGGCTGGATGGCTTACACAGAGCAAGCCACATCTCGGAAGAAGCTAGTCGGTTTTAGGATTTTCCTCCATCCCTCACTCTCCCACCTTCCTCTCTCCAGTCAGGAAAAGTTCTGTTTTCTAGGGGCAGAGCAAAGGCTTTTAAAAATAGAAATGATTTTATGGTGAAGTCTTATGAATCCTCTTCTGTAAGCTTTACATTAGTTATGATTTCGTGTGATGAAAGTTCATGATTCACTATACTCTCTTGTCTGTAGTATGTCCAGTACATAAAAAAAATTTTTAGGAGAAGTTCCCTTTCTTCAGTTTTAGCTGCCACTATACATTTTTCTTTTTTAATATTTATAATATTTCTGTGCTCTTTTCAGTGAGAAAGTTGAGGGAGATCCGAGGTGGACTTGAAAGCATGTGCACCCACTTCTCTATCTGGAAATAGAGAAGAGGCTTTGGAATGGTGCTTGGTGAACACTGTTGAGATGCCCCAAAGGTACCAATATTTCCAATTAAAATGAGAACCAACCATGATTGAAAACTCATTCCTTAGTTCACTATTTTTTCCCCTTAAGACTAACAGTGCTTTTAAAATCAGAGCCACAATGTTGAGGAAACATGAACAAAAGTTCAGGAGTACAGAGAGTCAAAGGGTCATTGGAGGGCATTTTGATACCACTTACTCTGACTTAAGAGGAAGTGCCTATGTGTCCATTCTGTCTGTGAGGAAGTGAGAATGTACTTATAAAGGTCGCTGTTGAAGGCAAAAGTAGGCAAAAAGGATACTGCTTAGACTCATTATTCATACATAGTCACTGGGGTTCATTTCCCTTACTTAATTCAGAGTTTAAATATAAAGTGCAGCCTTCAGATCTTAAATTAATAACACCAATCCTGGAAAGTGGAGGAGAAAAAAGTGGAGTTATGTAAAATAGAAATTGCTATTGAGAACCCTACAATGTCTACAATGACTAATAAAAAAATATAGTAATAATACCACACATCCTGCTAATAAAAACAAAACTTGGAGGCCATCAGAGCTCAAGGATTTCTGTCCAAGCTACACAAAACTAAGTTTTCTGGAATAAACTGATATGAACTCACTATCTATTTACACCGTTGACAAGAGACAAATTAAATTCTGCAGCAAAGATAAGAATCTCTTACTGTTTTGTCTGCTATAGACAATACGAAGGAAATCTGAAAATGATAGGACTTCACTGAAGGGAAGCCGGCTCTCTCTTTAAACTATAGGACCCAATGCTAACCATTTTTATGTCACTTTCTCCACCTCTACTGACAGGAAGAGGAAGGGCCTTTGGGAAATTGGATAGTTCATTCCATTTATTCATTCATGAAAAATCATCCAGAGTATGAGTAATGAGTACTTACTCTGCTCTTTGATTCTCCCCAAGTATATATACGTAAAGTATATAAGCATAAAGGTAGTTCTAATAATACTTTTCAGGATGATTATTTCTATATATTCCATTTAGGTTTCTCGAACTTCTTAGTCTTAGATTTTCTCCCATTTTTCTATTTTTTAAAAGTCTCTAGAGTCTCATTTTCCTCTAGGCTTATCGATCTCTATTGTACTGAGAATTATACCATGATTACTTCCACTGAAATTTATATCCACTTTTAATGCTTGACTTTTATTTCTATTACATCAACCAAACTACAAAGAATTTGCCTCTACTTTCTTCACCTTTTGAACAAATAAATTATATCATCACATATATTTTTTATTCACTAATCATTACCCTTAAGGCTAGCAAGTGTTTCAGCCTCAAAACTGAGGGTTTCTTGAAAGAGATACTTTTAATTTCCACAGTATTTGGAGTACTGGGTGAGCAGAATTATTCAGAATCAAAAAATCATTGTTGTAAAATTCATTTCATTAAGCTATTTTTAATTTGGTTTTAATTTTGATAACACTGCATTATAAGGGGAAAAAGGTCAGTCCATACAAAGTCAAAAGATGAATATACAAATAAAAGAGAAAACAAAACAGCTCCACAATTATCCTGTGCATCAAGTTAATGTGTTTTCTATTGAAGAAGATGCAAAGTAAAACAGCTCAATGGCTCTATAAAGGGAAATAATAATCTGCTCAGCATCTCGTTCTGGCTTTCAAAATGGAAATTATCATTAAAATAAAAGTGAAATTCTTCTTTCCTTATACAATTGAAATAAAATAATCAATATATTCTTTAACTTGTAATAAAAGAATTTTAAATACCTTTAATCTTAGAAAACAAGATCTGTGTTTTCTAACTAGTATACTGTAGAGAAATAAAATGCAATTATTGTTTCATTGCATTTTCCCATGCCTGATTAAGAAAGAATTGCATTTTATACTTAACTGGAAAACAAAATCAATTGCACATCACAAAGTGTGAAGCAATAGAGTATTAAAACAGGAGTATTGTATATTGTATCTTTCACTAAACTGTAGGTTAATATATACAAATTGGCTTATATAGGTTTTATATTAGGCACTATAAGCAGGGCTTCATTATCTATTACCCCAGATGAGCTCAGCCTTACCTGCCCTCTGGATCTATGCTCTGTGCCTTGGTTCTGGGCCACAGTGGCCTTAGTGATGGCTCAGGTCATTCCCAAGGTCATAAAGCCCCTAATTGTACTGGCATGACTCAGTATGAAGGTGTCACTAGTGAGCAGACCACAGCATTGATCTAAAAAAGAATCAAGAGAAACAGCAAGAGAAATAGGTCTTGAACTCAAGTCCAAATAAACTAAAATCAAGGAAACTGGTTTCTCTGAGGGCACCTGGAGGCACCAGTTAACATAAGCAGAAAAACCAATGAAAAGAAGGCGAGAAGGAGTCAACAGATCAAGAGTTTGTCCTTCCTCTTGACTGTTCTGAGAAACAAGGGCTTTATGGGAAATGTCTTTCATGTTCTGTCAATTACCTGCTTTCTTAAGAATTGTACCCAATTCGTAATCCATTTCCTGTGTTTATTTCCTTTCTGCACTCTCCTCAACTTTCTGCTATTTCCCTTCTTCCCTCAATCTGTCCTCCTTGGGATTACATCTCCTAATAAAGTGTTAGTTTCAAAATGTGCGTTAGGATCTGTTTCCTGGGAAACTGATTTTGTTTTCTTGAATATCCTCTTGATAAGGAGGTCAAGGTTTCTATAGAACACTTCATTATTTTACATTACTAAATTACAATTTTCTTATTGATTTTGACACCTTTATTTATGTCACCTTTGGAGGATAAAAGAAGAGCAAATATCAGCTTGTGAATGGGGAATTTTCTAAATAACATTATTAGGATTACTTCTTGAAAATGTAAGAAAACAACATTTTGAAAAGGTTGGCTTTTAAAGTAAAATGAATAAGAGATAGCCTTGTACTGCTCAGTATTAAAATATTTTAAGCTCAATTATTGTTTAAACTGATCTTTTTAGAAAAAGCCACTGAGTAAAGAGCAAGTAAGACTCTAATTATCTGAGTGATGTTAAGAGAATATAAGCTAATAAAAGACAATTTTCAATTCTGATGTAAAATCATGGTAGGGATTTTCATTAAAACACTACCCTGTGTAGGCAAAGGAGACATCATAAAATACCTCTCCAAATCTTTAAGTCAAATGGTATGAAATGACCTCATATTAGCAAAAATTCTATGCAACACCACATCTACAGGATTACCTGAAGACAGAGAACCTCAAAACTATGAAATAACTATGAGGAAAAAGAGAGAGAGAAAAAAATGAGTATCCGTGCCAAACTCTTCACATGTTCCCAACCACCCCCACCCTGCCACAGAGCTTAGTGGCAGAACAAGAAAAACTGTGAGAAATACCTAGTGTTGGACATGAGGGAAGAGGACTGAGAGCGGGTGAAGCTAGAAAGATTAATTCTGTCTTAAATATGAAAACTCTAGAAGAAAAGGTAACCAAGAATGTCGGACTATGAAATATGTGGTAAGGGTCCAAAGTAGTCAGCTCATAGAGGGACGAATATCGTAACAGGTGCCAGGCATGCGATGTAAAGGGACAGGCTCCATTTAATGAAACAATCTGGTTTAAAAGGATGAGTGCAATTTAAGGAGGCAGCCTGAACCCATAACTTCTGGAGGACAGAGAAAAGCCGAAGGGAAGGAAGAAATGCCTGTTGGTAAATAGATGGTGTAGAAAGAGGAATAGGGAGGTTTGGGATGCTACTACAAGCTGAAATGAACCACAACCCCTAGTGCCAGAGAAAAGCGAACAAGCCCAGCTAAGATACCTGGAATTTGCTAGACTAAGAGAAACGAGAAGTGGGAATCGTGTAAAATACGTCAGTATACATAAAAATTAACCAAAGGACAGGCCATAGAGAAACAGGAAAACAGTCAAAACAAAGGAAATAATCATGAAGCAGAAGAAAACTATAATCTACAATTCAAACAATTAAATATACTCAGAGATATATTTTAGAATATAAAATAATGACTTTGAAACAGAAATTCAAAAAACAAACTAAATTACCAGAAATAAGTGAAAGAATTATTTGTACTTAAGAATGAAATAATTGAAAAATACAAAATTATCTCAGAATTGAAAAATAAATCACAAGGTTACTAAGAGAGAATATTCCACCGCCACCATCACTACTCCAGAAAATAATAGGCATGGAAAGCAGTTAAACAAGAAGTATAATTGAAAAATAACATTAAAAAAAGGGATCAACGGAGGAAGTAGTGAAAATGGAATGCAAAGAATGAATATCTGTATTGTCAGAACCGTTCATGAAGAAAAAGGGAAAAATGACAGAGCCAATATTTAAAAATAAATCCTAAGGAAACATTCTAGAAATTGAAAGCAACCCAGATGTACAAAATTGGCATGAGTCACTGGAACTTGGAAAAATTACCAAGAATGATACTCAAAGACAATATACCCAGAAAACAGTATACTCAGAAAAGTGGTTATAAAAGTAAATCAAATAATAAAATCATTGATTAAAGTGGAAGGCTATAAAATCAGCAAACAAAAATCAGTAGCATTTATATACACAAAAACAAATGAAACATAATGGTAAATAAGATGTCATCTATACTAAAAAGAACATTAAATAAATCCTTAGGAATAAATTAAACAAGAGAGGTGCAAAACAGATGTTTTGGAAATTTGCTCCTGAAAGTCACAAAATATATTTGAAGAATTTCAAAGACCTTCCTGTATGTGGACAGGAAGAATCATGGTCATTTCAGTTCTGTTAATTTGTAAATGAAGTGGAATCTCAATACCAATACCAACAACCTATCTTATATAGCTAGATAAACTTACACTAAAGCTCACATGGAGGTAACAAATATGCAAGAATAACCAGGAAATTACCAAGAAAGGGTGACTAGTCCTATCACATATTGAGACATACTATAAACTCTCCTTAATTAAAAGAGAAGGGAATGGAAGTGGAATAGACAAAGAGACAGTAGAATAGGATAGGAAGTCCAGATTTAGACACAGCTAATTGTTGGAGAAAGAAATTACAAAAAGGAAAGATGGGCTAAAATGAATCTAATGGTATCGAATCATAATCCAATATATTAGTGTATATGCATGGTTTTTAATAGATAGAAAGATCAATAGATCGGTAGATAGATATAAAATCTCACTGAAATTGTAAACCACAAAATTCTCCAGCTGGCCAGATTGGAACAATGTAAGCAAGAAAATAAGTGATGATAATATTGTATTATAACACAAAATAAAATAAATATCCATAAACCTACTCTGATGTAATCAATTTACTAAATAAATAAATTGAGAAGAAAGAACTGATATTCCTTATAAATGTAAAATGCAAGAGGGGAATAGAAAATCATTAGTTGGTAAAAAAAATGCTATAATAATTAATGTAGATAGTTTCCACTGATAGACATTAAAATAAGTGGGTAAAAACTTGAAGAGAAATAGAATCACATAATCTCAAAGCAGAGGCCCAAGAAACTTATTAACTACAAAGGGAATGATAGTAAATTTACAGTGGAGAAACCACATTACACAAATGATCAAATCAGCACCACTACCAGTAATGAGATCTATTTACATAATGAATCCTGGGATGTAATGCACAGAGGACGTAATGTCCTTTTGCTGATATTTTTGGTGAGAAATCATAACCTCGGTCCATTCATGAGAAAATATCAAATTCAAACCAAGGGGCATTTGGGGGAAAATAAAACTGATCAATGCTCTTCAAGAGTGTCTCAAAATACAAGGTCATGAAAGACAATGAAAGAAAGAGGAAATGTTATAGACGGTAGGAGACTAAAAATAAACAAGCATATGCAATTTGGGACCCTAAATGGTATTCTGGAGCAGAAATACAAATATTAGTGAAATATCTGATGAAAAACTCCTGTCTAAAATGTTTTATGCCTTCTTAAGTATTTTTTGTCTTTTTAAAATTTGCTCAATTTAGATTAATCACGTGTAGATAGATAATTTAAAGATGCTATTTTAGTCCTCTGATTTAATCACTCAAATAGTTTCTGCATCTTCATAGTACAATTCTAGGTTCCCATAGGTTTGGGTAAATATTCTATTTTGATTGTTTTATTTCTCTCTCTTTTAAAAAAAATTTAGGAAGTGGCCCAATCAGGGTGGACATGAGGAAGGTCGTATATCTTAGATAATATATTGAAGGTGTCCCTACATTGTACAGTTACAAATTTAACTCCATCTAGGAGTTTCCAAGATGAGAGTCATGTGTTCCTACAAGTAACTGAAAGCTGTATTAAAACAAATATTATCTTGTTGCCAAAGTAAGCACTATTTGAATGAATCTTCCAGAAAGGGAAGCTAAAACAAGTAAATAGTACCAGGAGGTAGATGAGAAGAAAAGTTGTGAAGTCTGTATCACTTTTGCAACAGTGTGGTGAGAAATGTATTATAAAGGTCTAGGGTTAATTTGGAAAATGTTAAATGAATCAACGGCACTGGAGAACAAATGCTTATTAGAATTTGGAGTGTATGAATAGTAAAATCATCAAATCTAACACTAATTATTATAATAAAAGGCCACATTCAAAATAAGTTAAACTTTCCTCTGGGCTCTATTCTAACATCTATGATAACACTAATTTCATTGTATTGTCATTGCTGTACTTAACTTTTCTCTCTCTGCACTTAGTCATGTGTTCCTAACTTAGCGCAATGCCTGGTGCAAAGCAGATACTCTGTGTATGCTCTAAAGCTGTAATCAAACATAGCAGATTACTCATTTCAGGAGGTGTTTCACAATAGAATTCCTATTTCTTAAATGTATTCTTTTCAGAAAGTGCTGACATTTCTTAATGTAACAGTTATATATATGTTTTTTGGGATAATTTGGAAAATTAAAATAAAAACAAAACCACCTAGGGCTCACCACTATTAATGTTTCAGAAATCCTGTTTTCAGCGTTTTGTTTTCTGTGGTTCAGATGCCTGTCTGTGTGTGTATGTTTCTCTGTCTCTGTACATACAATTAGCACTTGAAAGTTGCTTTTACATTTATATGCACATCATGAATATTCTTCCAGTCACTAAATATTTTTCTGTGATGTTATTTGTAATTATTGTACACCATTCAATTTCAAGGAGGTACTGTATTCAAGCACATGTTTTTGATTATTTACATCATTACAAATATTTGGCTATTATATGTAATTGTGCAGTAAATATTCTTGAGAGTAAACCTGAGCACAGTTGTAATTACATATTTTGTATCCTTCAAAGAGGATTTACACTGCTCGATGATGTACTGCTTTAAGATTTTACTATTTCTTGTCAAATTGTCCTCCAGAAATGCACATTCCCACCACCGTGGATGAAAATATCGGATTCCCCCACCAAAATATGTTCTTCAATATTACTTGGAATGAATTCAGCCTAAGCAAATATTAACATTAATTATTTTAACTTATAGAGGTAGGCTGTGGAATAATATGAGCTGTTTCAAGAACTAACAAATATGAAAACGTGAAGAGAGAGAACTTATCTGGTCCATAAAGATCCCTTGCATTATACAAGGCAGTATTTAACAGTCACTTGCATACTTTTAGTAAGATCACTCTGTACACATTTGTCTCCTTGTGGTAAAAACCAATAGCCCAATATCTACACAAATGCCATTTAATAAAAACACCCGTTAGAGCTCCCAAAACAAAATAAAGAAAGAGACCTGTTACCACAAGGAAACTTAAAACTGTTCTCTCAAAATAATTTGGTAATTACTATTACTTTTCAAGGTGTTTAGCTAAGGATACAAAAATTTAGTTGAGGAGAATGGTTATGGGACACATCAACAGTTGCAGCTTCTCCTGAGCAATTACAGAATTCTGTGCCTGGAACACAAACCCGTTGGTGCCACTGTCAATGCAAAGGGGAGATTTGCTGAAACCATGGCAATTTGCAAGCAGTACACACCACATTTTATTACACACACACACACACACATGCATATATAAAGGATAGCTACATATATTATAAAACATGTCTGCCTATATATATATATGTATAATAAAAGTTGACTATGTATATGCATATTATAAAATGTACACACACACACATTCACATTTGGGAATGCTTCAGTGACCGTCTTCTTATGATCAGTATCAGCAATACGAAATGATGACTCCTTCTAAAGCATCTTTCTTAACTTTCTAGCTTCAACCCTATTTAGCCTCAACCAGGCCACATCCTCTGTGGATGGGAAAGTCCTTGATGTCACCCAGTGGGGGTTCCTGAGCAATTTGCTTGCCTCCGTAGTTCATGGTTGACAGAAATTCACTTTATCACGATATTCAGTCTGCTTTGAACATACCTTTCATTTTAGGACGTGGACTAAAATTTTGAAATATAAATGGATACAGTGATACAGAAATAATGACATTTTCCCAGATATCATCGATAGGACAAGTATTTTTTAAAACTGCTAGATTTTCAAAGCATCTTTTATTAGTATGTATACTTTTTTCTTTACAATTGCCTGCATCATATCCTGGAACCAGTACTTCTGATTTGTTACTTCTATGTAGATCCTCAGTGGTCAAAAAGATACAGGCTTTGTTATCAAGAAGATTAAATATATTAGGGGCATCTAAAATATGATATTAACCATAAAAAAGGAAATATTTGGAAACCATGGGACAGGATCTCAGGGCTTTCATGTATATAATACCAAGCCTGGATACCCAGAAGAGCTTTAGGGAGACGATGGCATATTGTGCAGATTTTAAATAGGTAGACTTCATTCTTAAAAGAATCTTTGATATTTTTGTCTTATATATTGCATCTGCCAACATTATAAATCCCACAGTAAAATATTACAGTACTGTTTTTTCCCCAAATGTTTTATATTTTTGTTTTATCTTTAAATCCATGAATAATTTTGTTTGTAGCTTTATAAAAGGTATGACATTCATGTTTTTCTACCTATGGATGCCCAGTTGCTCCAGAACCATTTTAGGAAAAGACTAATGTCCTATACTGACTTGCTTTTGTGACTTTGTCAAAAATCAGTTTGGCATATTTGTGTCTATTTCTGGGTTCTCTATTCTGTTCCATTGATTTACATATCTGTATCTCTCCCAATATCATACTGTCTTTATTAATATGGCTATCTATCTAAGAAGCCCTAATAGATGGAGAGGGTTTTGTCCTTCTTTAATATTGTTTGTCAAGATGTTTTAGGTATTCTGGCACGTGAATATTTCCCTATATTTTTATAATAAGCTATGTGTGAATGCAAAAACCTGGCTGAGATCTTGATAGGGATTGCATTAAAACTATAGATCAATTTAGAGAGAAATAACTGTCTTTACTGTCTTGAGTCGGGCAATCTGTAAACATTGTATGGCTTCTCATTCATTCATAGTTAGCCTTCTCTCCATCTCGTTTGGCTGCCTCGGTGTTGTTTGCAGTTTACGGTCGTACTTATCAGGAAGGAGCAGGAGAAACAGTCCGTGACGTCGTGTCTGAATTGGACGTCTGCCCTAAACTTTTATTAGTCCCATCATATAGTTATGAACAGTCATCTCTATTTTAAGAAAATTAAGGGGAAAAGCTAGTCTTTTATAGTTATCCACATAAGTATCATTTCCAATGTATTTTATTCCTTCCTAAAGAACTGACTTTTATTTGGCATCACTTCTCATTCAAATGATTTCCTTTAGTATTTATTTAGTATAGACTTTATATCAAATTTTCTTATTTTTTACAATATCTGAAAATGTCTATTTTTATTGGATATAAAATTCTTTTGAGCATTAAAAATTTTGGAACCAACTTCTGGCCATCTAATAGGAAAAATATTTCAATATATGATATTAACACAAAAATCTTATTAGTCTATAACTATGTATTATATTCTATATGTAAATACCTAATTGCACTGCTGATTAGAAG
The DNA here is from genome assembly GCA_029783875.1 of Phataginus tricuspis. Classification (NCBI taxonomy): domain Eukaryota; kingdom Metazoa; phylum Chordata; class Mammalia; order Pholidota; family Manidae; genus Phataginus; species Phataginus tricuspis. The sequence continues at coordinate 1,986,523 of JAQQAC010002629.1, read as the reverse complement.
GGTCTGATACATATTTTATTATCTTCTTTTGTGTTTAACTGCAGTGAATATGATTGCCTTATAACTAGAAAACTACAAAACTCAACTTATTTAAAAAATTTGGGAATGTAGTGGCTTCAGTATACTGATTTTGAAACATCTAGGACTCTTCCATTCTATCAAAATTTAACTACACATGGCTGGCAGCCGTATTAAAAATAAACTAACAAGCAAAAATTAAACAAAAATATTTTGATTTATTCCCTTAAGTATAAATGGTTAATTATGGCTTAACGTGTCATGTTTCTGAGTTTAGCTTCCTTCTGGAATCATAGTGTAGTGACATAGAATGAGTGAAGTCCCTGGATTCAGAAAAGAATTGCGATGCTTCTCTCTTTTGGGTGCAGCCATTTGCTGCCTCTTTGATTTTGAACGATTCATGTACACTTTTCCAAGCTGAGGTTCCCTGACTGTAAAACAGGAGTAGTCACTCTACAGTGTCTGATATGTAGGTTTCCCTATAATATCGAAATTTTCCTTAATATCTCCCTAAAGATAAAGTGATAGCATATGCTAAGCTATTTTGAAAACTGTCCAAAGCTATACAATATGCAGTTATTAAACTTACAGTTTAAGTATAAATATATTTTCATCGTGTAGAAAAGAGAATTTTGAAGGGGTGGTTAGGAAGGAGCTAAAATGTGACTTTTTTTTTATTTCATTGATTCAGCCACCAAATTTTATCAATGCGGTTTAAAATATATATATTGGATGTGTATCATTTTCCAAACATTGGCCTGAGAGTCAAAGGATGAGGCACGGTTCCTGTTTTGGAGAGGCTCACACATTGTGGGGTGAAAACAAATAAACAAGAAAATGTTTTAATCTGTTCATAGAGGTGTAAAAAGCAGGAGGGGATTTCAAACCAGAAGTTAGAAGAGAAGCATAATTAGCCTACATATGGGACTTCATTGGAAACTCAGAGGGAGCTCAGATATGCCCTTTCTGCTGAGATTATTCTCATGCTGAGCACCCTGCTCCTAAAAGGGACTTTGCCATGTGCCGCACAACTGAATCCTCCTATTCCAACTTGGAAACTTGAGAGTGTTACTCTCAGGGTTGGCTTACTTTTAGTATTTCTCCTAATGTTTTCATAATCTGTCACTCTCACTGAATTGTGACCAAAGGGTGTGTGCATTTGCGACTGAACAAATACTAACAGCATTCACTTGTCACATCGTAGTTGTTTGGTATATTTCTATCTAATATAAAAAGAAGTCAGGAAAAAAAAACATTTTTTCAAAGTCTAAAAGTTCATAAATATGCTTCATAGGATGGCACAAGTAAAGCACCTATAAGCATTTTGCTAACAATCTGTTTCCCTTTTGGCTTTACTTGCCGAGTCACTGAAGAGTCAGCCAAGAGACTGGGAACCAGTAGGCGGGGATCCATGGCCACTCCTTTTGTGAACTGGGCAAGACAGTTCTGATATTTTGCATTCCATTTTCCTGCTTACAAAGTGTGTTCTGTTGAAAGTGGTGATCATGATTTTCAAGAAGATCCAGCTATCTCCAAACAAATCCATAGGTGTGATAAAATAAAAACCTGTTCACCTCTACTTTATTCAGTATCTCCATCCAGTGGTTCCATACGGTAACTTCAAGCAATAAAAGCTGCAGGAAAGAGTCTGGCTTCAGTATTGATCATTCTTACAGTATTCAGGAATGTATTGTGGGAAATACTATCTATTGCACATAAACCAGCATAATCAAATGTATTCTTCAATTTCTAACTTATAGTATTCAATACAACACTAAATAAAATGCTAATAAGATTTTGGAGGGGGCTGGGGAGAAAGAAATATTTTTTTTTTGATAACACATTGAATTGATTGAGCTTCTAGACTGAAATTTTCCTTTAATTGAAATACCCAGGATCGGAAAGTGGAATATTTGGAGCAAATTCCCTAATTGAAATTGTGAAAGTATTTATTCTCCATTTTATATATGTTAAGACTTGCCCCTTTGTGCAGAAAGAAATTATGACCTTGAAAAAGGAGATATTAGTTATAACTTGAGATTAGTAAAGAAAAACAGTGTTGAGTTTTGGCAATAAGTTATAAGTTATCGGTGGAAGTTATTAAAGAAAACATCCAATATTTTTTTCTCTCAATTCTCTACAATTTTCATAAAATAGCACCTTTTATTGTTCAAATGTACCTTTGCTCCTTAAAACATACCCAACAGAAGTCAAAATTTCTACCTCTGACAATGAGCATAGTTGCTATGGAAATAATTATGACTTTTGGTATGAAAGGATGAAAAAGCTGGAGAGTTTGAAATGTTAAGAAATAAATACACTATTATCATGCAAAACTGCGTGGTAGAAAGAGACATTTAAAAAGAATATATATTGAATTAATGAGAACTTTTCTAAATAGAACATTTTCCAAAATCCTTAACATTTTGGCAGCTTCACGATTTCAATAAAGTGCAGCAAGTGCATAGGAGCTGAGCATGTGAGCGCTCGCCTGGCTCCTGAGACACTCCCACAGGTCCTCCTTGACCTACGCTGGGGTCACATTCCGATTAATCCATCCTAAGTTGAAAATACTGAAAGTCTAAACTGCATTTAATGCACATAACCTACCAAATGTCATAGCTTAGCCTGGCCTACCTTAAACATGCTCAGAACACTGACGCTAGCCTACAGCTGGGCTAGTGTCTAACACAAAGCCTGTAACAAAGTGTTGAATATCTCATGTAATGTATTGGAGACTGTGCTGATGTGAAAGACAGCATTATTGTATAGGTATATAGGTACAGAATGGTTTCAAGTGTAGAAGGCTTTGCCTTAAAAATTATTTGGCTTCTGGGACCTGCTGCCTCTCTGTCCAGTCTGGGACAAGGTCAAAATTCCAAGTGTAGTTTCTACTGAATGTGTAACACTTCTGTACCATCATAAAGCCGAGACAAATCGTAAGTCCAACCATCATAAATTGAGGGCCACCTGTAACTAGAAGCAAAATGCTTTTAAAAATTGAATTAATTTTTCCAATAAATATCTGAAAACTGAGATTACCTGGCACTATTAATACAGTTACCTATAATTTTATATATATATATATATATATATATATATGTATGTATTTTTTCACTCTAGATTATAATTTTATTTTGAAACTTTAGGATTGCCATATTCTTCTTCTTCTCAGTTGACTAACAATACCTTATCCATGAAGTAATGTTAGTATAACACATTTTAGTTATATATATTCAGTTATAAAAGAAAAAAGTAAATGTGGAACCCCCTTTTCATACACTTGCAACAGGCAACCCCTATTAAATATATTTTTGAAAATTGTCCATATATAGTGGGTATTCATGGGTGAATGCATACACATTTTCTAGGTGTTTTTACTTTACAGGTAGCATTTACACTTTTTTTCATAACTATCACATGTCTTTCCATGTTCATACATAAGTACTTGCCACACTCTTTTAAATGGCTGTATAGTATTAAAACTATGAATGTGTTATAGTTTATCAATACATGTTTGATATATATTGAGAATTAAAAAATATAAATTATATATATACATATATATATTATATATATACACATATGTATGTATCACATCATATAAGTAGATACACATACATATGCAATACCAAAGACATTTTCTTTACACCAAATCTCTACAGTCTGTTTATGTACATACTCTTTGGACATTTGGAAATTGTTTTTATAGGCTAGACATTAAATCATATTGGGAAAACAAATACAGTTTTGAAATTTTGATAAATTTGCAAAATTGGTCTTCAGAGAGATTAAAACAGTTAATAACATCATTTGCTGTTAGGAGTGAGCAGTTTCAGTATTTTGGTACTTGAATAAATTTATTCAATAAATATTAGTAGATTAATTACTGTGTGAGCCATTTCATCAGATACCAGGCATGAAGTAGTTAATAAAGTAGACACTGAATGTATAGTTTAGGGGAAAGTAGTTTTTTAAAAAGCTCAAAAACGTTGATGAGAGTTACTATGTAAAAATACTAATATGTATTGCTATGTACTGGTTCTGGGAAAAAGAAAGATTTTGAGATGATCTGGGAGATTCCAACTTAAGTATTCCATTAATGTATTGGTTTTGCTCATCATTTTTCTTTATATCACATGAAGTTCATCCTGCAGTTATCCTTAGTTTACTGGAATACCTTGAGGTAATTTTTCTGAGAATGTGGATTAATGTAAAAATTTACTTTTTAATTTGAGACCCACAAACATCTTAGGGATGACCTCCAAATAATCAGTGAAATCTATTATTAAGGGCAGATGAATCTGCCCTTTGCTTCTGTCATACTTAGAGGAGGGACTTTCATGTTTTCTCTTTACTGGTTAAGTTGTTCTTTACTTTGCAGGATAATTTACAATGCCTGTTCATAACTGTAGAAACCCATCCCAATGATAAATAAATGGATACCATCAGGGACAGTGGCAGATACAGGTCTTAAATGCAACATTTACTTATGTAATTACTGATATTCTGTGATCTCATACAACTTACCATTAATATGAATTATCAGCAAAAAAACTATGGATGCTGCATAAAGAATAAATGTCCCTCAACCAGTTGTTTCAGATGAAAAGCCAGTGACATGTCAAATGTGTTTGTCAGGACTTTGATAAGCACATAGAATCAGATACGTTATTCCTGGAAAATCAGACACTATCTTGATTATTCTTTCACAGGATACAAGTAGACAAGTTTTATATCAAGACAAAAGGAAAACACCGAAATTTACAGCAACAGCACTTACCAAGATCGGCTTCAAGTCCAAGGTACCTATGATTCAACAATCATTTCAGTTTCTATGATTTTACCAATGAGTTTTGACGAATTCATACTTGAAACTACTTTGTGGGTCAGGAAGCTTCCAAAATCTTGGTAACAGGAGAAATGGTCAAAATTGCCGGTGAACTTTCCAGTGTTTAGTATCAGTAAAAGGATGGTGTAGCCCAGTTTAGACATTCGGAGAAAGGGGAGCGATCCCAGATCTTGTGACCCGCAGCTACACGGGAGGACAGCGCAACGGGATCGCAGACCCGGATTGTTGTCGATGACGGTGAATACACCAGTGACAGTCATGACCAGTTATAGTAACAACTGGTAATCCCTTATTGCTTAAACGGTCCAGAGCTTATGTGGAAAGTGAAATGCTATCTAAATCAGGATAGAGCAGTTTTACGTTGCTTAGGTAAACACACACAATTTATTTCTTGCTTGCACCAAATCTTCTGTAGGTCTGGTCAGTCTAGACAGTAGCTGACCTTACGGAGCTGCTCGGGGGTGAGCTGTTGCAGGTCTGTGGGCTGGCATCTCAACACAGGGACTTTCAAAGGGAAGTGAGAGGAAAATACATTTGTCCTTTCTATTCTCAGTCCCTTGGCTATATAGCTGTGTCATTTCTACCTGGGAAATGAGGGGAAGCAGGGAATACCTGATGAGCAGGACTGTCTTGCTGTCTTGCCAATGGGTTTCAGCCCTGGGCAAGTTCACTATGGATTCAGTGTGACCAAACAAATGACAGTGGAACGTTCTTGGGGTGAAAGGGTTTATACCCAGCTTTATTTCCTTGGTGGCAGGTCAATCAGTAGAATCCCGTCCACTCTGAGCGAGTCTGCAGGCAGCAAGCCGGTCTGCCTCTGGGCCTCTCTGCCCCCGCAGCCGTCTCAGTCTCTGTCCTCAGTGCTGCCACCGCTCCAGCCTCTGCTCTCCTGCAGCCGTGCAGCCGTGCCACTCTGTCGCCCAGAGCCCTGGGTGGAGCTCTTTATATAGAGTCAGTAACAATGTATTGCCCCACTTGTGTAGTGAGCTAGCCAACCAGGGCCAGGTGAGAATTCTGGCCATAGGAACCTTCACTTTATCCACAAGGACAAACTCAGCTACAAGTAAAACATGTGAATTATCACATTTAATATTCATAACAGCCCCGTAGAAGAGAGGTAAGTTACCTGAACTGAAAGCTTATGTTTAGTAATACCTAATTTCATTTTGTATCTTTTGCTAATGTCTTCAAATTGAAGAAAATGAACAATGTAAGCAATTAAAAGGAATATTTTAAAGCAAGACTACTCATTTGGAAGTGTGTGAATATATAGAACTCTTTTATCTCTTTGAAACTTTTTATATAGTGTGCATTTAATATATCAATAGTAAATGCAGCTTACCTTAAATAATCAGTCTATGCATATTCATAGGCATATATAATGAAGTAAAACAATATTATAAATAATTAATGAAAACTAACAGTTAAATAGCAATTTACAGAGTACCTGCAAACCGTGCTTTCATTTGATGAAAAGCCGCTGACACTATGATCAACAATCCAGCCCTGGAGTCCAATCGCCTTGGTGCTTTTGGTAATTACTGAACTCAAGCTTCTTTAGCTTGTCTGTAAAACATCAGTGACGATAGGACCTAGCTCATGAGGCCATATGCAAATTAAATGAATGAATACATAGAACATGTTTAGAATCATGCCTGGATTACAGCAAACATAATTAATGCTAGCTGTTTTTATAGCCATTACGTAAGCCCTCGCATTCTGTTCTTGTGAGGTTCAGTGTTATAGCGGGACTCTTGTTCCGATGGAGACAGCCAAGCTTAGAAAATGGAGTCATTTGTCCAAATATCATCAACTAGGAGTAAAATAACAATAACGAAATTTCAGAAGTTATCTTGGCTTTAAACCTAGGGCTCCATTTCTTTCTCTATTAAAGTCATAAAAATTGGTAAAATTTCCATGCATGCTTTTAGTGTTCAGGTGGTGATCATCTGGGACCTGTTTTCATACAAAAGGTTCATGAATGAATGAAAACTGGCTGTCCATTTTCCTAATGCCTTGTAGGAATGTATTCACAGAATTAATTTATAAATTATGCACTGACAAATGCATGTGTCTCTGTAAAAATCTTCATTCACTTTTTTTTTCTTACTGTTACATTCATCCTCTTAAGTTCAAGTACATGGGTGGGGTGTGCAGAGATGTAGTGATGTATTTTAGTAAAAATAGCATATTTTCTTAGTCCCACAGATTGTAAAATATATTTGTCATTAATCACCTGAACAATAGAGAAATGTTGTGGGTAAAATTGCAATATTTCCAGAATCTCTCCCCTGGCTTTAGTGCATCTCCATATCAATAGGTGTTTCCAAAGGGTGGAGAGAAGTAGTCCATCTCCACTACAAGGGGAAGCAGGGCACATCTGGATGGGAGACAGTGGGGGGGTCCTTTCCTCTGCAGCCTGTGTTCAGAGACACGGTCACCGAGCAGAAGTGGAGGACTGCTTGTAAGCAATAAATGGGTTTCTCCCACTTTATTTCCCCTTTGACTGATTTTGGTTTCAAAGGTATTTTGCCCCTGGATTTTCCCCCTGTAGTTAACAAATGTCTTTTTAAATTTCATCCCTTCTTTGTAGAAAAGGAATTAAAACAGCTTTTCTGCATGTTATTGTGGACATGAAAAGGCAGTTTAAGTTTCCTTTGGCAATTTAAAAATGATTCAGTATGTGTGTTTTCTGTTGGAACACAGATTTTCATGAATTTATAAAATGGACAAATAAGAGTTGAACCATAATTACCCATTACAGGAAATAATCTACTACTATTATTAAAATGATGATATTCTAGGAGTTGTTCAGGGCTCTAGCATACCTTGCCCTTTGACTGAAGTAATCTAAGGTCAGATAAAGGAAAAATAATTAATTTGCCTTCTTTGCTTTTTTATTTAATGAACACAGAAGATTCTTAAAACATCAGAGCAAGTTTCTGCCAAAAAAGAGCACTTAGCTGATGCGATGCGTCCCAATCGCAAACTGAAACGTCCACAGAGAACCAGAAATCATGAAAAGGCAAAAAGACCCTGAAAATTAAGACTAAGGGAGAATTTAATTTGCAGTTTAGGAGTCTCCACTCACTAAAAGGCATATAGTTCTGAAGTGAAAAAAATTAAAAAACATATGCGGAAGCCTAATTAACAGAGATCATGGGAGGCAGGAAAATATTTGGTATTTAACCCATTTCTAATTCTGGCTGAGAGACTAAGAGACCAGTTTTTCTTCCTCCCACTGATGGGGGAGGTATACTTGCCTCTCAGATGCCAACTTCCTACGTCTCTTAAGGATCTCAGGAAACCCTAGCGCAAAAATGGAACGGTTGATGGCCCGCCACAAACTGTAAGTTACGAAATGTTGATTAAAATATTGTTTCTGAGGTGAGATCTTGGGCAAGATGTTATATTTAATCTGTAAAATATAATGCCATACTTAACCTGGTAGAATTGATGTGCAAATTAAATGAGCAGGAAAAAATAAACGAGGTGATACATTTAAATGTATCAAGCACATAGTCAGGATCCAATTGCTGGTAGCCAAAATCAGTATCAGTTCATATGCATGAAGCCCTCTTAGGCAGAATTGGAGATAAAATTACCATAGCCTTTCAGGTGGGCTGTTTCCCTCACATCCTATCTAGGAGACTCAGAGAACTAGACAGCCCAGCAACACTCACGTCAGCAGCCGGGAGCTGAACTCGGGATAAGGCTGATGAAAATAGCAGTTTCTTTTTGAATCCTTCATTAATAGACGTGGCACATTTGAATGTGCTTTGCGCACACCTCCCTATGTGTGTTCACATCTGACCTTCTTTCCTAATAAAAAGGACATCCTGGCTACGCCTCCTCTGTCTGTAGAAGGTCGCCCCTACCCTGTGCCCTACATGCCTCTTCCTTTCCCCTGTTCAGGGAAATCACTCCAGCCATCTTCCATTGTCTCTCACCCCTGCTTGTCATTCTTTTTCAGTTTCTGTGAGATCTTTTCTGCCCTCATCTGTCAGCCTCCGTGTTGCTCAGTTCGTGTAGTTAACCCCCTCCCCTTGCGGGCTGCTCCGTCTCCACCCACTGCGCTGTTCCCTTCCCTTTGCCACCGTCTGTGAAGCTGGACCAAACCCCTGGGACCCCTGACTTCCGCTGCTCTTCCCCTGACGCGTCCTGATCGTGGATCTTGGTCTCCTCTCTGTTCCTAGAACACCCAGGCCTTGTCTTCGCTTCAGAACCTTCTGGGTATTCCCTGTTCCTGGAATGTTTCTCACAGAGATGTCTGCATGATTCTGCCTTTACCTCCGTATGTCTGAAGTATCATCATTGAATTTTTTGACCATGATAGTTAACACTGTAAATATATAGACACACACACACACACACACACACACACACACACACACACTTTTATTTACCCAAATTTACTTCTTAGAACTTATGCTCTAACAGACTGCATATTTCTTATTTATTCTATTTGTGGTCATCACTGCCACTTGAATGTCACTTCAAAAAGACAAATGTGTCAACGATTTTGTTTACTCTTGCAACAAGATGCACAGAAGAGGGTCAGGCAGATGGTAGAAGTGAGTGTGTATCCGCTAAATGAACTAGTTAACACAGCGAGGTAAACTACTCAGAAAAAAAAATTGTTTAAATATCGCAGAATTAAAATAGTCATTCAGAGACAACACACAGCAAACGCAGTGCCCTAGAATATCAGGTCGGCAAGATGGGTGGCAAGTGTGATGGGCTACCAAACCAGCATAGCTTTCCACTGAGGGCACACCATGCCAGGCGTGCCTGGAAAATTTATATATTCTAACAAACTTAGGCTTCTCAACGATCCTTTAAGACAGGTACTGTTATCATCTGCACCTTCCAAGCAAGAAACTGAGGCTCTGAGTGTTTATTTACTTGAATAAAGACACTACCAAGGAGTGGTAAAAATGAGGAAGAAATACCTGGCAGTCCAGCTTCAGAGCCTGAGCTTTGTAAGGCATCTGTGCCATAGATCAGGCAGGAGGATTTATGTGAAACCTGTAAAACTCCAAAGCAATTCCTGAGCATAATTATTAGACCTCAGTACAGATTATCTATTTTGATTCAGAATTTATATTTTTGTGTTTGTCCTTCTTTATGATTTGGCCGCCATATTTCAATACGTCATACTGATTAACTATTGGAAATACAATAATATCTCACATCTCCTTTAGAATACCAAGTAAAGGGTCATTTTCATGTGTGTGTGTTGGGGCAGGGATCAGGGGGCTTGGTGTGTATTTGTTTTCCAGTCTGCTTTTAGGAGAACATCGGCTCTGTCATTCCAGAATTCCTCAATGCATCTGCCTCTCTGCACACTTTAGCATGACCAGGAGATGTTCTTTGTTTACACACAACTATTTTCCCAGAGGGTGTGATTTCCTATGAGTCCTATCAGAGACCGCTTGTCCCTGGGCAAATCTTTAATCACAAAAGGAAAAAGAACTAGGTTTATATTTTCGCAGAGAATCGTTTTCAGAAACTGTGGTTTTGATTGACAAAGAGGGAGGAAGTTACTGCAGAAGTATTCAGTGCTTAGAGATTTTTTTTTTCTTACATGTTGGAGCAACTCTCGCAAGTAACCTAGTGCAATCATGCCCTTGCCTTATTCAGCATGTACTGCGATGTGCTGTGCAAATGGCAAAGCAAAAGGATGCTCAGTAGCTGTGCCAGTCCCTTAGTCTGCTGGCAAAGGTCTCTCTCATACACCTGCCTTTGTCACGTCTGCCTTTAGTCCTTGCCGCGGGGGCATCACGATGTTACTTATAAATACAACTCTTTGGTAAGTAGGTTGAGAGTGACCACTATCTCTTCCTTCTGTCTGGGAATCTGTAGTGTTTATTGTTTTCCCAAGGAAACAAGCCAGTTACATTTGAGATGGCCCTGGTAGTCACACGTTTGTAATCAAGAGCTCTTAAGTATGTCCTTTTTTAAAGTGCAAACTTTCTGTAGTCTAAAATTCCAAAATACGCTGTAACTTGGTTTATGATGACACTTTTCTCTCCATTTTTTTAGAAATAGTTCAAATATTTTTTCCTTGATCTAATTTAAGTTGTTATGGTCAACTCTACAAAAATTTGAAAGTGAATATATTTAAATATTTGGACTTCAATGGACAATATGGAAAAGAAAGCAATGGATATCGATCTTCCTAATTTTTATAACTGACATATTTCACTTTCATGATGAAAATAACATAATTCTTTAAAATTAAATCACTATTTTTTTCTCTTTGCCTAACATTATTCCTCCAACACCACAGATAATTTGTATATCAGCCAAAAAACATGAAAGTATAAAAAAGATTTCATGGTTTTCCAGCACTTGCCCTTTGAGGGAAATACTGTTATCTTTTCCAGATGAATGTAAGAGGCTATAATTTTTAGGAAGCATTATCACATTTTTAAGTGAAAGGTATGCCTTTTTACAACTTTTGACCTTTGTAATAGTCAAGGCGAGATATGTAATTGATGCTTATTCTTTAATGGCTCTAAAGAAATGAGTAAAAGTGACCTTTTGATAGCGGCTCTGCTTAGTGATCGCGCCAAGGCCGCATAATAGAATTTAAAAAGTGGGGCCCAGGTGCGTGAGTGTGTATGAATGTGTGTGCTCTTTAAATACCCATAATGAAATTGAAACACTAACTCAACACAGGCTTTCTGCCAGCTGGACCTAGGCAAGCAACATTCAGCTCTTTTATGATTCACCTTCAGGTGATGGACATTTACATTCCAAGGTTTTTAAAAATTATTCAGCCCTGCATCCATTCTAGCAGTCTAAGGAGCTAAGAATTAAGTCATAAAATCAATAAATGGTTTTCTCTGTTTATAAGAACACTTTTGCATTCATTACCCCACCTACTTCTTTCAGCATAGATAATAGGTACTAGGATAGCATCTTTTTTCACGTAGGCAAAAGAAAACAGGGGCTAACTCAAAACAGACATGAAATTCAAGCCCAAGTCATGATTATGTTTTGTGGTCTTTCCATCACAACATAGATATTTACAAAAATAGGAGTACGACGGAATCCTTTATAGAGCAGCAGTTCTGCAAGGAAGTACGGACATACCACAGAGACAGTGTGCTTTGGTTTCCGACGGCCATAATAAAACAAACCAAAAAAAATTTTTGGTTTCCCAATGCTTATAAAAGTTATATTTATACTCTACTATAGTCTATTAAATATGAAATAGCATTCTGTTTTAAAAAACAATGAATATACCTTAATTAAAAATACTTTATTGCTAAAAAAAATGTTAACCATCATCTGAGCTTTCAGCAAGTTGTGATCTTTCAGTTGGTGGAGTCGTTGCCTTAAGGTTGATGGCTGCTGACCGATCAGGGTGGTGGCTGCTGAAGGTTGGGGCGGCTGCGACAATCTCTTAAAATAAGACAACAGTGAAGTTTGCCCCATCCACTGACTCTTCTCTTCATGAATGATTTCTCTGTAATAGATGTTGCTTGATAGCATTTTGCTCACCCTTTAGCCCTTTCAAAATTGGACTCAGTCCTCCCAAACCTGCTTTATCAACCAGGTATATGCAATATTCTCAATCTTCTGTTGTCATTTCAACAGTCTTCAGAGCGTCTTCACCATCTCAGGCAACTGCTTTCTTTGCTCATCCGTAAGAAGCAACTCCTCATCCATTACAATTTTATCATGAGGTTGGAGCTATTCAAATATAATATTAATGCTAAAGCTTGAAATGTTAAAAGAATTACCAAATATACATCACAGAGATATGAAGTGAGTAAATGCTGTTGGAAAAATGGTACCGATAGATTTGCTTGATGCAGGATTGCCACAAACCTTCAATTTATAAAAAGCACAATAAAGTGAAGTGCAATAAAATGAGGCGCAACTCTAAATATGAGAAAACTTTATGGATACTTATACATTTTGATCGGATTACAAAATTACATTTTAAATCACGAGATTCACCAATTGGTGAAAATCCATCCGAAAAATAATCAATGCACAATTTAGCACATTAGAGTAGAAATGAAATCATGATCTCCAATTGATTCTAACTCCAAAATTAGCCTACAATAAAGGAGAAAATTTTTTTTGTGTAAAGGAAATAAACATAAAAGGAATGGCCTGCAATTTTCTCATTTCTTAGTGCCAGACCCTGAGAAAACAAAGGGAAACTCATAATTTTTGCTCCACATTTGAAAAAAGCAAGTGATATTCTTGAAAAGATAGACAAACAATATTGAATGAGTCTTCCAGAAATCAATAGTGTCCCTTTATTTCTTAAAGAAGCACAGTTTCTGTTTAAGATGTAAAAAAGAATTTATATTTATCAGAGAAAATTTGAAAATAAAAGATGGCTTAGAAAAGTTAAACATCACTTTTAGAGAGTTATTTCTGGTTATGATATAAAAGAATTTTTAAGATATTTACTTCCATGGAAACACTCAGCAAATTGGGATAAAAGACTTACCAAAGAGTATTATTTATAAGGAAGCACAGATGAACTGAATTCCAGGCCACTAGTAAATAAACAGAGTGGTAGTTGTTCCATGAGAGCAAATACTTGGTGTCAGGGCAGGCGGGCAGATGGTATGGCTTCTTGAAAGATTATGTGAGTCAGGGAGAGTCCAGCTGAGCTGTCAGCAAAGGTGGAGGGCAAGTGGAACCTAATAAGAGTCTGGAAGTCTTCAAAATGGAACAGTAATTCATTAACCTGACAATTTTTCTGTTCCAGCAAGAAGAATTGAGAAGAAAATCACCAAAAGTTAAATGTTAGTTATCTGAATAATAAAGAAATTTGGTAATACTCTAACAAGATTTAACAAGAAAAGAGAAGGAAAAACAAATTATTAGGATTGATAGATACATATTTATATCCACAAACTTTAAAATATATTAAGAGCATAATTTGAACATTTTTATACTGAGGAGGTCAACAGTAAATGGGAGGGACACATTTTTAAAAAGTTCAGTTTCACAAAACTGACATAAGATGAAGCAGACAACCTTACAAGCTCTGTATGTGTTCACTAAATTTACAGTAAATTTTTTAAAAAGACACAGAAACATTCTGGCCCCAAAGTGTCAACAGTGAATGTTATCGAACATTTAATGAGAAAAAACATCTCAACATGTTTCATGACCTTCTGTAACCTAATACCATGTTCTGCTAAGGATATTATAATAAATTGAAACCTACCAAGTGATTTCACAAAATATAAGTACTAAAGAAAATCATCAAATTGATTTCTGTAGCATTTAAAAATAGGAAAATGCATTATAATCAAGAGGGATTTATCTCAGAAATGTAAAGATGAGCAAACATTTCAAAATCAAACTATGTATTTCTTCATATTAAGGGAATGTATTTGAAGAAAATCTTTTTATCTCAGTGATGCAGAAAAATCATCTTACAAAATCATTTCCTGTTCATGATAAAACTTAGCAAAGTAGGAAAAAAGGGAACCTTCTCAAAGTAAGCAAGGGCATCTAGAGAAACTTTCAGTTACCACTATATTTAATGACAAAATATGAATTGATTTCCATTTAAGGTTAGGAAAATGCCAAGGATGTCTTCTCTCACAACCTCTATTCAACACTGACTGGTGGTCCTAGTGAGTGCATAAGGCAAGAAGAAAGGACAGCATAAAAAGCAGAAGAGAAAAATTACAGTCTTTATTAGTAGAAGACATAATTGTTTAAGTAGAAATACAAAAGAATCTACCCCCAATCTACTAGATCTAGTAAATGAAATAAGCAAGGTCTTATGCAAAAAAGCAAGTGCATTTCTATTTACAAATAAAAAACTTAGTGAGAAAAAGTTAACAGTTATCTAAATAAATCAATAGATGAACAATGATCATAGTTGTTATATTCAGTACTACAGTAATGTCTATTTTTAACAAATTGATCTATAGAATCAGTGCAATTCAAATTAAAACTCCAGATAGCTTTTTCTTTTAGAAATTATAAATTAAGACTAATATAGTGATATAAAGTCTATATAAATTTTAAGATAATCGAGAAAGAAAAATAAATTCAGGAGGCTCACATTATCATATTTTAAGTCTTTCTATATGGCTGTAATTAAAATTATATGGTATTTGTGCAATATTAGACAACAGTCAAAGGAAGAGAGGGCAGAATTGAATATACACATATACAGTAAAGTTATTTTGACAAGGGTGAAAATGCAAGCAAAGGGAATAAATATTCATAAATATTGCTAGAACAACTGGATCCGTATAAGAGAAAAAAAACCTTGAGCTTTACCTCACACCATATACAAGCTGATGGATGGATTTGTGGCTGTGAAAGTGAAAACTATAAGTTGTCTAGAAGGAAAAATAGAAAGTGTTAATTATCTGGAGTAAGAAAAGTTTTTTTTAGGCAGAACTCACAAACACTAAGCATAAAAGAAAAAATTGATTAATTGAGATCTTCAAAATCAAAAATCTTAATTATCAAAAGAGTAGACCAGCCTCAGACTTAGACAAAATATTAATAATACATATAACTGACAAAAGGTCCCATATCTAGAATATATAAATTACTCCTACATTCAATTTTCTTCAATGGGCAAAAAATTTGGAAAGACACTCCACCAAAGAAGACATGTGAATGACCAATAAGAATGTGAAAAGATGCTCAACATCGGTAGTCGTTAGTGAACTGAAATTAAACCAAAACAAGATATTATTAAAACAATAATTAAAATTAAAAGGACTAGACAAAATTTTGGAGAAGATACCTAGCAACTGCTACTTCTACTCACTGCTGCAAAATTCAGTTTTTATTTTATAAAATTTCAGCATATAGCTAGTATATGACCCTGTAACTTTATGACTTTTGGAATATCTGTAGGACTAAATCAATGATTTCATCTTAGGGAAATGATGATTCACTGTAAAGGCATATAAAAAGTAATCGTTTGAGTTTTGATTACACAGTATATATATGCTGGTCAATAATCATCAAACATTCATCCAGTGTTTATACCTCAATTATATTTTTACACATACCATAAATTTCTCAAGTACAAAAAAAAATCACCTCTAAGCCTTGTATAAGAGTTAAAACTATTTTAGTATGTATCTTTCCTATAGTTTTTCTATGCATATTTTTAGAGTTGAATTTATAATAGATATAAAATATAGTTGCAGGCTTTGCTTTTTCAATTAATATTCAACTAATACTTTTTCCATGACACTTTAATGTTATTAGCTGCTTTTATCCCATTCTCCCAAAATACAAATACATACATATTTTAATAATTACATTATCTGACTAAATTTATAGTGTCTACATAATTCCACTTAACTATAATTTCATAGAAGTGAAATTAATGAGTCAGTTATGAACATTTTAAAATCTACTCATAGATGTCACCCAATATTTTTCAATAGAACAGAAAAGGTGAACAGCAAGCCACTTTTGTTTTAGTTAATTCTCAAGAATTTATCCATGGAGCTGTTTAAGCATGCAGACATACACATTTATATGCACATAATTTCATTTTATATGTGTTGCTTTCTAAACAATGTACTTGAGACAGTACATCCATATATCTTTAATATAAAGCTGATACAGGGAAGTCTGAACTCGAATGTAATCTTTCATTTGCTTCAAATATTAAAGGATAATTTTGTCATTTAGATATTTGTTCTTTGTAGGGAAGTCTAATGAAATTGTATAAGTGAACCCAGTAGGGAAATGTTGAATTAAAATGTGTAAAAAATCTATGAAAATAACTCGAAATTGGAAATGTTCAAGACATTTATGTGTGCAATTCCCACTCCCTGTAATTTTCTCCTATATGTCCACATGGCAAGCTTCTCACAGCCTTCTCCTGTCCTCCTCCTCCTGTATTGTTTTTCTTCACACCACTGAACATTTGTACATGTGTGATGTAGATATGTGTATGTATGTGTGTCAGAGAAAGAGTGAGCAAGCGAGTATATGTTAATTTTCTATCTGTTAAAATATAAGCTCTCTGAGATCAGGATGTCTAATCTCTCACTTCTGGGACAATAAGTGGCACATGTTCTTTGGTGAATAATGAAGGGACCATTAGTAAGTCCATGTAAACTCATAGTTTTTATAGCTTTTTAGGATTTGTATGTTGGTCGAGAAGTAGTTTCCCTTTTTATCTCTAGTATTGTGCTTTCCTTTAAATGGTACTGATATTGCTACTACACCTATTTTTTTATTTATGTGCATGCTATGACTGCTTGCATCTGTTCTGTTTCAGCCTTTTTTACATATAGGCATGTATATATGTGTCTTTAAATATCTTATAAGAACAAATAACTATATTTTAACTGATTTGATAACTACTTTTAAAGGTTAAGTTTATTCACTTACACTTACTGTAATTACTGATATCGATATTTGCATTGATTTATGCTATGTTGAGTTGCATTTTCTGGTACTCTTCAGTTTTTTTTTTTTTCCAAATTTCTGTGCCTTTTGTAGGAATAAGTCAAATTTCAAAAATTGCTTTCCACTGATTTTATTTACAATATAAAAAATATTTCTATTCTTTTGGTATTTGTAGATTTCCGAGACAATATAATTACACTCTTTTTTTTTAAACAAAGCCTATATTTATTGAATTTTCTTTTCTTTTTGACAGTGATTTTTCAATAGCCTATCTCCACATCTAGTTAAAAGTTTGCAGAGATTTACTATTATGTTAAGCACAAAGTGTATAGGTTACATGGATTTTAGTACATATTTTGATTTACAAACTTTTATTTTTTAATATCTGAGTTAAATACATTCTCCCCCATACTGCTCTCTGGGTTTAATTTTCTTCTTGCTGAAACACATCTTTCTTCTAAACATCTGTGTGTAAATCACTGAGTTTAAGGAACATTTTAAACAATTTCTCCTCAAATACTACTTTTCTTCTATTCCTTCCAAGCTCTTTGCCTTCCTATTATACAAAATTATAGCCTCTTTATCTGGCTTCCATTGCTATTAACATCTTATGATTCTTTAACCTCATCTCTCTAAATTGTGTTTTGCATGAATGTTTCAGAATTACTTTCCAATCCACTAATTATTTGCTGAATTTTTCCTGCCTAGAGATCATTTTATTCCTAGCATCTCAAGTTTCAATCATAATATTTTTCATATCCAATATCTTCTGTTTTTTCCTTTTATATTTTCAAAACATACTTTATTTCTCATTTTGTATGTTCTAATTTAACTTTAAATAAAATAATGCCTTTGATCTCTATCTTCCTGAGAATATTTTACAGTCTTCTGATTATTCTATAAAATTTATTTCATGTGATACAAATTCTGGATTTGATCATTTTACTGGCTGTGTGTCATAGCATTAGATTGTCTCATGCCTTTTGGACATTTTTATGTGAAATTCTCTTTGCTTTTCATGGTGGTGGTGATAGGAGATTTCTTTTGTTTTCTTTTCTCCCTCTGCACTCTTATTCCACCTTCTGGTTTTTTTCTGCTACCTTCACCTAATGCCCTGGGTCGCTGATTCAAACCATGGATATTTATCAGGGTTTCAAGTGTTGTGCAAATAGAAATACTGGGGATAATATAGGTACCAAACAGAAGAGTAGGGGGCTGGGCTCATTTCTGGTAATAAGGTATGTTTGTCCCTCTACCCTTAATACCCAACCAGTTACATCACAAATCAAAATAAAGACAAACCCCAGACTCCCAGGTTGACAAATCCTTAGTGCAGCTGCTTTTCCCATATGCTTTCCTCATATTAGCTTCTGGGTTTTAACAGTAAATTTAGTTCTGGTATCCTATTTCACATGTTTAAAAATTTTTAATTAACATATTATTGATACACACTCATATGAAGGTTTCACTTGAAAAAACAATGTGTTTATTACATTTACCCATATTATCAAGTTCCCACCCACACCCCAATGCAGTCACTGTCCTTCAGTGTAGTAAGATGCCACAGAGTCACTGTTTGCCTTCTCTGTGCTACACTGTTTTCCCTGTGACCCCACACACCATGTGTACTAAACATAATACCCCTCAATCCCTTCTCCCTCCCTCTCCACCCACCCTCCCACACCCCTCCCCTTTGGTAACTACTAGTCCCTTCTTGGAGTCTCTGAATCTGCTGCTATTTTGTTCCTTCAGTTTTGCCTCATCATTATATTCCACAAATGAGGGAAATCATTTGGCACTTGTCTTTCTCTGCCTGGCTTATTTTACTGAGCATAATATCCTCCAGCCCCACCCATTTTGTTGCAAATGGTAGGATTTGTTTCCTTCTTATGGCTGAATAGTATTCCATTGTGTATATGTACCACCTCTTCTTTATCCATTCAACTACTGATGGACACTTAGGTTGCTTCTAAATCTTGGCTATTGCAAATAGTGCTGCAATAAACAAGGAGTGCATATGTCTTTTTGAACCTGAGAAGTTGTATTCTTTGGGTAAATTCCAAGGAGTGGGATTCCCTTCTATTTTTATTTTTGTGAGGGACCTCCACTGCTTCCCACAATGGTTGAACTAGCTTACATTCTCACCAGCAGTGTAGGAGGGTTCCCCTTTCTCTGCATCCTCACCAGCATTTGTTGTTCTTAGTCTTTTGGATGCTGGCCATCCTTACTGGTGTGAGGTGATATCTCATTGTGGTTTTAATTTGCATTTCCCTGATGATTAGTGATGTGGAGCATCTTTTCATGTGTCTGTTGGCCATCTGAATTTCTTCTTTGGAGAATTGCTTCTTCATAACCTCTGTCCATTTTTAAATTGGGTTGTTTGCTTTTTGGGTGTTGAGGTGTGTGAGTTCTTTATATACTTTGCATGTAAAACCCTTGTCAGACATGTCACTTACAAATATATTCTCCCATACTGTAGGATACCTTTTTGTTCTGTTGATGGTGTCCTTTGCCGTACAGAAACTTTTTAGTTTGATGTAGTCCCATGAGTTCATTTTTGCTTTTGTTTCCCTTGCTCGAGGAAATGCATTCAGGAAGAGGTTGCTCATTCTTATATTCACGAGATATTTGCCTATTTGTCTTCTAAGAGTTTTATGGTTTCCTGACTTACATTCAGGTCTTTGATCCATTTTGAGTTTGCTTTTGTGTATGGGGTTAAACAATAATCCAGTTTCATTCTCTTGCATGTAGCTGTCCAGTTTTGCCAACACCAGCTGTTGAAGAGGCTGTCATTTCCCCATTGTATGTTCATGGCTCCTTTGTCATATATTAATTGGCCATATATGGTTGGGTTTATATCAGGGCTCTCTAGTCTGTTCCATTGGTCTATGGGTCTGTTCTAGTGCCAGTACCAGATTGTCTTGATTAGTGTGGCTTTGTAGTAGAGCTTGAAGTTGGGGAGCATAATCTCCCCAGCTTTATTCTTCCTTCTCAGGATTGCTTTGACTGTTTGGGGTCCTTTCTGGTTCCATATGAATTTTAGAATGATTTTCTCTAGTTCGTTGAAGAATGCTGTTGGTATTTTGAAAGGAATTGCATTGAATCTATAGATTGCTTTAGGCAGGATGGCCATTTTGACAATATTAATTCTTCCTATCCCTGAGCATGGGATGTGTTTCCATTTTTAGGTATCTTCTTTAATTTCTCTCATGAGTGTCTTGTAGTTTTCAGAATATAGGTCTTTCACTTCCTTGGTTAGGTTTATTCCTAGGTATTTTATTCTTTTTGATGCAACTGTGAATGGAATTGTTTTCCTTATTTTTCTCTCTGCTAGTTCATTGTTAGTGTATAGGAATGCCACAGATTTCAGCATATTAATTTTGTATCCCACTGTCCTATAATATGAATATTGTTCTGTTTGGATTGGTCACACAGTTCTCTCAATATTCTTTCCTTCTTAGATATTCTTTTTTCTCCTGTGCCTCAGCTTCTTTGTATTCCTCTTCTCTAGTTTCTATTTCATTTCTCGTCTCCTCCACCATATCCAATCTGCTTTTAATACAGTCCATTGTGGTCTTCTACAATTGGATCCCGGACCGGAGTTCATTCCTGAGTTCTTGAATATCTTTCCATACCTCCATGATCATGTTAATGATTTTTATTTTGAACTCCCTTTCAGGGAGAGTCATGAGGTCAATATCATTTAAATCTTTCTCAGCAGTTGTATTAATAATTTTACTCTGAACCAGGTTCCTTTGACATTTCATATTTGCATATGACACCATCCAGTACCCAGAAGCTCTACTCTCTGGAGCTGCTCAGCACCTGAAGCAATATCAGGGGTCGCAGGGGAGTGGTATTGGTGCCTAGGGGGGAGGAAAGAGCTGTTTCCTGCTTCCTGGATGCTATGCCTGTCTCCACTGCCTGAACCAGTGGGCCGAGCACACAGGTATAAGCCTCTATGCTTTTCTTTGTAGTTGCTGTTGACAGATCTTGCTCTGGCTAGCCTAACGCCAGGGTAGGGTTTCCTGGTTTGCGAGCCTGGTGGGGCTGGCCAGGAGAAAGGTCCAGTAGGCTGCGTATCACGGAGGGCGTCCTTGGAGCTGTGACGGCATCCAGGGAGCTGGAGCACCTGAAGATCGTGAAAGCTCCCAACCTGCTGGACAGAGTGCACCCAGACAATTTTGTCTACCTGTCCTTTCTCCTGAGCAGTAAGCTCTGTGCAATCTTTCCTCCTTTAGGAGCCCTCTTGCTAAGGGCTTCCTTGTTAGGAAGTCTGTCAGACTGCCCACCTTTATTTTGTCCCAGAGCAGCTGGATATGGATCTCTGCTTCCCATAAGCAGTTGGAATCTCAGTCTCTCCAGGAATTCTTCCTGTCTTAGCTTTCCAACCCCGTAATCACGAGAGTATCATGCAAGCACCATGAAATGTAGGTTTGTGCTCCCAGAGCAGATCTCCGGAGTTGGGTATTCAGCAGTCCAGAGCTCCACTCCCTCCCTGCTCTGTTTCTCTTCCTCCTGCAGGTGAGCTGGATTGGGGCAAGGGCTTGGGTCCTGCCGTGCCACAGCTTTAGTACGTTACCCTGTTCCATGAGGTCTGCTCTTGTCTCCAGGTGTGTGCGGTTTGGCGCAGTCCTCTTTCCTGTTGCTCTTTCAGGAGTAGTTGTATCAGCTATACTTTCGTATTATATGCAGTTTTAGGAGGAAGCCTCTGTCTCACCTCTCACACTAACATCTTTAGTCTTCGTGGTATCCTATTCCATGAGAAACAGCTTCAATATCTCCTGCTCTTTCTCCTCATCCATCTCTATCTCTTCCTTCTCCTTCTTTTGCTTCTGCTTCTTCCCGACAGATAAGTGGTCCTGAGCTTGGATGTTCCCCTTTTCACAAAGGATGTAGTTCATCCTAACTACCTGGATCATGCTCTTCCAAAAATTAATTTTTGTTTTACATCCTGGGAATGGCAGACATCAGTTTCCCTTGAATTTTTATCCCAAGCCCTAGGTTTAATGAGTCACAGACAGAACTTTGAGAAATCCATTACTATGAAAATATTACACTGAACCCTTTTAGATACATCTTTATATTCTTCCTATATTATTTTCCTTAGGATAAATTTGTAGATGTGAATCTGTTGGCTCAGATGATATATAAATAGAAAAATGTATAGACATTTTGTATTGGCTGAAATTTAGTTCCTTCAACTCAATATTTGTTAAATGTATTTACATGTGGCTTTGTAAAGGTAAGAATAGCCTAGTGTTTATTAATTACTATTTGCAAATTGAAACCAATTTCTCCACAAATTGATTTCCCCAGGTCAAGGTTCTAAAGAAAATCTACAAAACATTTCCTATGTAACTGTATGTTGTTAAACTTGATTTTGTTTTGCCATTTTCCAAACCAGAAACTTCTAAGGGTGTGTTAAAGGTTTTATCATTTAGGTAATAAAAGGCATCATTGATTTCTACTAACCAGCACATCATGACTGATTTTATTATAGAATTTGTTTTGCCTGAGATTATTAACTTTCTGCTAGCTGATGACATTATGTGCTTATCAGAATCTATTAAAGAGAAATATAAATCTATTACTAGACATAAGTTTTATGTTTGTTAGTTTTGTTATTTGATTATTTTAGAGTGTATGTGTGTGTGTGACTTCTATTAGCATGCTAAATGAAAGGAGAAGCAATTTCATATGTTTCTAGGTTCTCCATCTTAGAAATACTATGTTTTAACATCTTTTACACTTCCATGTCTTGGGAAAGCTGGCCAGTCCTTAATTTGGTTCTTGCTAAGTATGAGATAACTTCATGTCACAGAATACCATGGATTGGTTTCCTCTCTTATATTCTCCTACCTTCTCTCCCATCATATCTTTCTACTTCAGAGCTTTGTGTGTATTAGGTTTGGCAATTATAGTACTAGTGATATTTTATATGCATACTTTCCAGGAACAAACACTATAAGTCTTCAGAATTGATTTTGACCTCATACTTTAAATGCTTCATGTATTAATTTTTATTCATTTTTTCTAGAGTATTTGGTTACATAATATGCTGCATTTTCAAGGTTATTGAAACTTTGAATTTCTATTAGATGTTTGTAAATATGTCAGTGAATGGTTGCAAGGTTAATGTTGTTGCTGTTTTATTTTACATGGCATATATTCATAATGTCAGCTGTCAATTCATAGTTAATAGATTTGTCTCAGTCCCATCTATTGTCTTTTACAAAAAATGTTTACATTTTAATTTTTCTCTTTACCTCAAATTGAAATCCATTTTAGTTAATGTTATAGAAGGATTCTTGAGAATTTTGAAAAATATTTTTTCAAGTTTTGTCCATTCATGCATATTATATTAACTGCAGCTTTCTAATATATTAAGTCTCGCACCTCACCCCTTTATGTTCTAAGTAAGAATATAATTGAGTAATGAAACTACACTGACATATCTTTGAAACAAACAAATGAAAGAAACTAACATTAATATTTGTAAGCAAGATG
Source organism: Phataginus tricuspis (assembly GCA_029783875.1). Taxonomy (NCBI): domain Eukaryota; kingdom Metazoa; phylum Chordata; class Mammalia; order Pholidota; family Manidae; genus Phataginus; species Phataginus tricuspis. The sequence goes on along the minus strand of JAQQAC010002629.1, from coordinate 1,962,753 downwards.
CATAATTTGGCAGTTTTCAAGATTTCATGAAAGCATGCTATACACATAAACACATTAACATGTTTTGTTTTCCTTTAAAATCAATCTGTTACTATCAATTTGAAAATCAGCTGTTGAGTGAAAAATCTTAATATGATGGATTTGCTCTTGCATCTGATTCTGGAGTTTACATAGAATATTGCTTTAGATCAAAAGCTGGAAGGCATTTTCCACATAGTAAATATTTTCAGTTTTGCTGGTCACACAGTCTCAGTTGCAACTGTTCAACTCTGCTGTTATAACCAAAATAGCTGTACAGAATACATAAACAAATGAGTAGAGCTGTGTTCCAATAAAACTTTATTGACAAAAATAGATAGAGGCCTAGATTTTGCCTATAAGCTGTAGTTTGCTTTAGATCAAGCATTGGAAAAATGAAACATATTATAATGCACTTTTAAACTATGCAACCACTATTAATTTGTTAATAATGCAAAATTATTACAGTACAGACATAACTGATAATATATACCAAGGACATGCACAAATGGATGTATTTATTTATTCGTAATAGCTATAAATATGACAGTTGAGTTAATAAAACCAGACGCAAGGGCTGTAATCAGTAACAGTTTGTTTCACTACACTGTACCTTTATGTGTGTTTTCTGTGAATGATGCTTAAGTCCTTATGAATGAACATTAGAGTGAGCTCCATGATTTTTATGTCCCTGTTAGGAAAGATAATAGTCTCTTAATAAACAATATGTCTGGCTTATAATCATAAAACCTTTAACTTCACTCATGTAGCTGCCAGTACTGGAAGCAGGTTGGTCCTCTGCATGACAAAAGGGATGCATGATCGCCACATTTATTTCCCACCCTGTTTACTCATCATGATTTCTAAGCCATCCAAGTATGTCGTAGAGAGAGGTGAGAAAAGAGGGCAGAAAAGTTCCTTTTGACTAATATCCTCATGAAGTAGCTTCACCTTCTTTGCATATGAGAGAGATTTATTACTAATTACCTTCCTGTGGGACCATTTGTGGGCACTTAATCGAGATCGAATCCCTTAGCTGGAGCTTTCAAACCTGAAGTTCCTGTGAAATGGAGGAAGGATAGAGATTCAGCAAGTACTGATTACTCCTGTCTCCTCAGCCTATTGGCATCAAGGGCGCCTCCACTTCATTCTGCGTAGGCGCTTCCCTCGTTCCAGGTGACGGCCATGCTCTGGGTCTCTCACTGTCGTTCCCACATCTTTTTCATGGAATCATTCCCTTTTGGCTCTGAAATGCTTCAGGAGATTAGGCCAATCCCAGTACCTCCATCTCTCTTTCACCCCGCTGTTGGGTGAAAACAGTCAGGATAACCAGCTCTCACCTTTTAGGCTCTCTAGACGGAAGTTAAGCCCACAGAGCATTATTCTCCCAAATCTGTGGAGATCATTTATGCAGTTCTCCAGGTGAGAGGAGGTCTCTTTACAACATCTCTTTTTTCACTTTGGGTAAAAAAGAACTATCAACAACTTCGAAAATAGTCACATGTATTATTTACTCTCCCACAGCCTTCAACACATAATCTTCTTATGAGCAAAGATTTAAGAATTTTGTAAGTGGACCAGTTCCATTCTTTGTAAGTCCTACATCATGGCTCCTGTACCCACCTTGGAGTGGACGCCTATTGCTTTAGTAACCCTGGAGCAGAGCTGAGGCTCAGAAAAGCAGTTCAGTCTGTACACAGTAAAATATGTCCGTGTGAGTGCAGCTTCCCAGAGCTATTGTACAAGGCAGGATTTATCCACCAAAAATGAGATTGAAATTATTATACTTAACATCCAGTTGCATATATGACATTTAATAAAACTTATAGTTTCATGAATGAATTTGTGTCTTATTTATATTTTTGGTCATGCTTTGATATCTAATATATTTTAGTACTCATACTTGATAAGGCATTCCATAATGTTGACTATTCCCTTCCTTTTGATACACTGTATTTAACATTTCATCTTTTGCTTTTTTAATATTCCTTCTGCTCTCTTGGTTTTGTCTTAGTCTCATTTGCAAGTTCCTCCTCCTTCATCCATCTTTAGGTATTAGAGTTCCTTAAAACTCAGTCCTGGCTACTTTTCTCTCTTAAAGTGTACAATTTCTTTACAAAATTTCATCCAATTTACTGAAATGCCACTTACACACTGATATTCCTGAATCATAAGTTATAATTAGATTTATAATTAGACCTAAAATTACCTTTATAAATCTAACTGCATACCTAATATGTCTTCTTTGGATATCTTAAAGGCATCTCAAATTCAGTATGTCAGTAATCAAATCCATGACTGACACCCCCACAGCCCTTTCCTCTATTCTTAACTTAGCAGTCAAATTTATCCATTCACTTAACTAAAGTAACATGTAAAAAGCAAACCTGATCATATCCATCTAGCTAGCTATATCTCTCTCTATGTATATATGTATCTACAAATAGGTGTGCTATATACCTATATCTATATAGATATGTAATGGAATATTCTTTATATAATGGAATATGTTATATACTAAATACTAAAATATAACCATAATATATACTCCATATATATAATATATATAGCATATATATATTTCACAAGAAAGAAGGAAATCTTACTTTTACGACAGTATGGATGGACCTTGAGGGCATTATGCTTAGTGAGATAAGGCAGACAGAGAAAGAAAAATGTTATATGATATCACTTGTATGTGGAATCTAAAATAAGCCAGACCTGTAAGAGCAGAGAGTAGAACTGTGGTTACTTGGTGGTGGGGAACTTGTGGAGATGTTCTTTAAAGGTACAAACTTGCAACTAGTAGATAAATAAGTTGTGGAGGTCTAATGCACAGCATAGTAGCTATAGTCAATATTACTGAATTATATACTTTGAAACTGCTGAGAGATTATGACTTAAATAATCTCACCATAAAAAAGAAATGACAACTATGTGATGTCATAGAGATGCTAGCTAAAGCTATGGTGATAATCACTGCAATGTCTAAACAACAAGAAAATCCACAAATTGCCATCATAAACTTATATATGTTTGTATGTCAATCATATCTCAATTTTAAAAAGGAGAGATTGAATTATTAATTGATTACTTACATTTGGTGCTATTCACCAGTGAAGCCACATTGGCCTGGGCTTTCTTTGTGGGAAATGATTTTAATGAATAATTATTTTATCATTAATTCTAAATTTTCTTCAGTGAATGTATATTATTTTAATAATAATGTTAAAGAGTCACTTTTAATAAAGTTAAAGGTCAAATGACACACTAGGAAAAGTATAACAAATATAAGGTGCATAAAATTAGTAAATAGAATTCTTTACTACATAAAGAATTCCCATGGATCAATGATAAAAGGTAAGCACCACAAGGAAAAAGAAGGAAGAATTGACAAAGTTGAGAGAAAAGCCCAATCACATAATATCATAATTCTGGGTGGGAATAGTAGATGCTACAACATTATTGAGGTCTATTTGCAATTATGTGTTTAAAAAAATCATGGTTAGTCAAGAAATTTCCCTTCTAGTAATTCATCTTAATGATTGGATTATTTTTGGCATTTTGAGAACACTTCCTCCTTTCCAGGGTTCTCCCATGCTTTCCTGTTGTAAAGAACTATTTACCTATTTTGACATCACCATCTCACCCCATATCTCCTCTCACTTATTTTATATGGAAACTATATTAGGTAGGGTATATTAGTTTTTGTAATACACAGGTCAAAAACTATATAATAGCTCATATGTGATAGAAGTTTAATTTTCATTCATTCAGAGTCCAAGTAGATGTTTCTCACAATGGTGGTGGTAGATGTACCCAGGCCTCCTCCAACTGGGGACTCTGCCGGCTTCAAGTCTGGGCTTCCAAGGTCTGAGGGCTCATCATCGACAAATAAGGGAAACTGGAAAGGTTTTGCAGGGAAACATATGGACGATTTTATGGACAGACTTAGACTCGATGCACATCACTTGTGACCACCTTGTGTTGCCTAAATGTTGGTCATAGAGCCCCTCCCAGACAACCATATGGTGGGTTGGTAAATGCAGCCTTGTTCTCTGTGAGAAGGAAGGTACCGTGTTGGTGAGTACCCTGCCTGTCTGCTACAGAGTAAAACAGCAATGATGCTCCCAGGGAAATGTTTTCAATAACACATATTAGTTTTTTTTTCTCTTAAGTGTTATGAATTTAAATTTATGCTATATATGATAATTTGTTTCAAAATCTAAAAGTTCCGATTATTCATGCTTGCTTTAAAGTTTTTCATTGCTTTGCTCTCCTTTATTCTGCCTCTGCTCTGTAACAGACATCTGCTTTATAAGAAGCACCTTATTTTACCTATGCCCTATTAATTTTATTTTTGACTCCCACCATAAGTATTTTGCCTCATTGCTACTTTATTTTTTCACTTTTTTTCTAACAACCAAGGTCCTTTTATGTAAGCTCTATAAAAAGAATTTAATATTTGTCCAATAATATATGTTGTATCCCAACAATAAAAAACATTTGTAAAGATACAAGTGTTCTGAAAGAATATGTATGGTTTTGTGGACGATTAGTATAGACCAGCTCTGAATGATGGGAACAACTGGGAAACTCCCTAATGTTCATAATTTTTACTCCACAGTTTATCTCTGAATCCCTAGATGTTACTTATTTTCAAATTACCTTTGTTGTTCATTAAAGAAATAAAAGGTATGGTTAAAAAAAATGAAATAAAGCCTAAAAAACAGTGAAAAACAACATGCCCATCTCCCATCTCTATCCTAAGGCCCAAGTCCCATAGTTAACTCCTCTATATTGTTTAGTCCTTTCTTCTTGCAGTTATTTCTTTTACATTTTTTTCTGAATAATATTTCTACTGTTACTTTACTACAAATGCTGGAATACATGTGTCATATACTTATCAAAATTTTTGCTAACATTTAACCCATGAAACACCTCACTGTTCAATCTTCCCCATCACCCTCCCTCACCCATCCTTGGAGATCTTATAATACTCAATCCTTAAGCATCAAATTAAACTTGTCACTGTCTCAAGCTAGCACCCTGAAGTGAACTGGGAATTCCTCTTGCCTCTCTTGTTTATAAGGTATAAATCTACCCCTTTGCTTTTAGAAGTTGGATCTGAGAAGCAGCAGATGTACCACAGTTGACATGTAGGCCTTTAATTAATTCTCCAGTTTTCAATAGATAATATATTTCAGCCTTCTGAAGTAGCTTATGCTCCTGCATCTGGCGTATCTCACTTTCAATTAACCCACAGAATAAATCTGATGTGCCCTGTGAATACAGCAAAGGTGGTTGCTGGATGGCTTTCAATGGGAAAGAGGACCCAGAGACTCCAACTGCTCTGTATGTAGACTTTTGATAAGTCTTTTCATTCCAAGCCTTTTAGAGTCCTTGGTTCCTCCACATAATGAAACTTTAAGGGTTCTGTGGAGCACACTGGCTTTAGCTCATTGGTATTCCACACTGCAGGCACTCAGGTGATGACTTTGCTTCCTAAATTAGTTACCATTCTTCCATTTTCCTTTCTGTCTTCAAATTTTGTTGAAATATCAGATGTCCTGTTGCCTCCAGTTCTATTTGTCCTTGGGAATATAGCCTTTTTATCTTATTAAACTGAGAAGATATGTGCATAGTCAACCTCCAATCATTTATTTAATTCCTTCCTAATTATGTTTTAGGGTGATAGCAGAGGGGATATCGTACATGCTTGAGCTGTTGATTTTTTTGCCATGTTTATTCCTGAAATTTGTGTTCTAATTTTCTAGAGGTAGAGACTAATCGCCCTACAAATACAAAAAATCACTCTCTACTCTTAAGCCTAGATCCAAGCTATATATATATATATATATATAATATTCCACACTTTCTTGACCTAGGGGTCACTCTCCACTCAATCCCATGTATCACAGGAGGGACATGTTCCAAGAAAGAAGGCAAATGCAGCTTCCTTTTATCAGTTCAGGTCTGGAAAGACAAGAAAGGTTGTAAGGAGGAGGAAGAAGTAGGGAAGTGTTCAAAAGGGAAAGATCTTTGTACTTTGTCCACCTTTAACCCTAAAAGATCATATTGTACTCTTGTCAATATTAATTTATCCTTATATAAAATCTATGACATTAGAAACCCTCAGCTTTGTATGCAAAACCATACATTTCACTTAAGCTGCATAATATGGGGATAGTTCCATTTGGTCAGGAATATTAATGGAATTACTTAGCTCTTACTATAAATGAGTTAGGAAAAGTATATACTAACATCAAAAATAGCTAAGATATTTACTTATTGGCAAGCAGTAAGTTGCTGAAGAGTATTTATAGAATGACCTCATTTCTGAAAAGTAAATGTAAATTCAATAGATACTAGCATATCAATAGAAAGCTGTCTGGAAAGTAATATATTCAACTGTTCAGAGATGATTATTTTGAAGAATGGGAATACAGCAAGCTTTCTGAATTTTATTCTTCTATAATGTCCCCATTTTCTTATAATATATGCATGTAACTAGTTTAATGGTGAAAAACTAATTATGTCATATTTGCTGAGTATGTGCCGCTTGCCCAGCATGGTACCAGGGTGAAAGGGATTATAAAGAAGAATAAGGTGCTGTAACTCCATGTAACTTGTATTATCAAGATGAGATGCCTAGACATAAACCACATAATTACACAAGAAAGTATGTGAATAATTATCAAAATTAGTGGTTGTTTTAGTTCAATGAGCCAAAAGTTCAGAGTAGGATACAATAGGGGAATGATTGAACTTGAGATGCATATTAATAGAGGAATTCTATTTATACAAGCCAACTAGAGTTGTAGAATACATTAAAGCAGGGGTTACTCAGGCTATGAAGACTGAAGTTTCTAAAGAGAGAAATTTATATTAGCAAATCATTTTAATACCCAGTATTCTTCATCTGACAATATTCAGATTTATGAATAAGGTAGTGTTCACATCACACCAAATGATGACTTACACAGGAAACAAGCACATAAATAGGGCAAAAGTAGGTCTTGTCCAAGAAAATATGGAAGGCATACGAGGATCGAAAGTTGTATTTGTCTTTCTCTCCCCTGATGGTTGGTATAGAATTTAGCACCTATTAGGTACTTACATTATTGAGGATATTATTAAAGGAGCTGTAAAATAAGACCAAAAATTACTGTGGATTATGTAAATGACAAGATTATTTTTTTAATGAGAGTCCATTGTTTCAGGTATATTATCTAAGGGCAGTGATGTTTTGGGGGTCTTAGTTCTTTCCATTTGTGGCTTTGCAGTTTCTCAGGGTGAATTTTTTATCATTTAATCCAACATTTCTGCTCCCTTTTCCACCATCATAATTGTTTTTCAGCTAACGGATGGTGAGGAGAAGCATATGCTAAGCCATAATCAAATAAAAAACAATAAAGTAGTGCAACACAACCTTGACTGTCCAGTTAAAAAAAAAACTGGAAATAAAAATGTGTCAAAATTAAAATACTTTAAATTTTATTGAGTTAAAGATTAAGTAAAATGTATGCCATATTCTCACAACATAAAATAATAGCCAAGAAAACTTTTCAGAATTTGAAGAAGGAAAAAATGTGAGAAATGTCATTTATGAACTATGAAATAAGGGAACAGAGAGGATTAATGAAGCTAAAATAAGCTCAAAGCAAATATTTAAAAACAAGTGTCTAGAAATATCACAAAATAGAAAGCACAGATAATCCATGTTAGGAATGGACTTAAAGGATATATAGCCAGTTTCTATCTATATAAAGAGATGAAAAAGTATATCATAAAAATATTTACACTAATATAATCAGAAACACACATGGAATGACAATATTCTAAAAAAATCTAACTTACCAACACTGACACAATAAAGAATAGAAACTCCAAATAGTGCCAGGCCAAAAGAGAGATATTAAATTTATACTTAAAAATCTTTATACAAAGAGTATGTCAGGTGCTGTTGGTGAATTTTACGCAGCAGAGAGGCAGATAATCACTAATGTGAGATGACCGCTCCAGGCATTACAGAAGCAGTTGAGGCTCCCCAGCTTATTTTGTAAGGCCAGTTTGATATCCAGCCATAAAAATAATAGCATGAAATGGGAAATTACAGTCTACCCATAAATGTGAACCCCAATAAAAAATTATTTTAAAAATCTTGTCAAAAAATATACATCTCTTTACATAAAGAACAAATTATGACTAATTTGAGTTTATTCTGGATATTAAGGATTGCTCTAATACTTAAAAACCAGCATGTAATTGAGCAAATTATAGAATACTTGGGAAAATATATTATCACAATAGATGCAAAAAAGCAATTTAATAAAATTTGAAATCTGTTAATTAACGTTTCATAAAATAGGAAAAGAAGGAAGCTTAAAATGATAGGATGTTTAAAAACTCTATGTGCTATGTTGAATGTTTTCCGTCTGAGGCTAGTAATTGCACAGGCATGTCCGACTATTGTCACTGCCCTTATTTAACAGCTTACTGGAGCTCAGAGCCAGTCAAGTAAGGCAAAAAAAAGAAATGAATGGTGCAGCCTTGGAATTAAATACATAAAACAGTATTATTCCCACATGATACAACTAATGCACAGAAATTTAAATTTTTTGAAAGATTTGAATAAGTGTGTTATTCTAAAGCAAAGTTTCAGGATATAAATTATTTTATAATTTATAAACGATGCAAGGAGGATATAAAATTATTTTCATTATTCATGCAACATACAGAATATAAAATTTTAAGTGATATCATTTAGAGTAGCATAGAAAACACCAAAATCCTAGAAACAAATCTGAAAATATGCAAGACTCATAAAGATAATCCAATAGATCACTATGGATATATGTAGGCAGTGGATGAGAACACTTAAGATATCAATTGAGAATGATTGTTCTGTGGAGTTAATACAATCTCAATCTTCTAAAAGATTTTCTTTTGGAATGTTGTAGGCTGATTATTAACTTTCTATGGGAATGCGAGGGCCTGATGTCCACCCTCTATCATCAAATAAAGATGAAGAACTCACACTCGCTATAAAGGATAACAAGACATTAAAGCCCTGCATTAACTACAACCGTATGTTTGGTGCAAGGGCGTACTAATAGACCAAAAGAACAAAATAAAGAGCAAGAAACAGACTGACCAACACCCATATGGACTCCTTCTTCATTAATTTATTTGTCTCTAGATATCACTGCAGAGTAAAGAGGAATGGTTGGTCTTTCTACCAAATTGTATTGTGATAATGACTACTCAAGTGGGAAAAAGTGGTGACACCCCCAACACAAAGACTAATTTGAAGTAGATTGAATATGCAAACTTAAAAGGCTAGGCAGCATAGCATTTTAAAAGATAATACAGAAGAACCTATATGTAACTCCTAAGTTGAAAGGTGTTATTATTTAGAATTTGAATCCACTCATCACCAAGGGACAAACTGATCAATTAAACCACATTAACATTAAAATATTTTTCTTATTAAAATACTATTCCTCCCCCTGTGAACAGGAAGCCACAGTGTGGAAAAAGATACTTGCAACAACTAAAATGGCTAATGTTTCATATTTTAAATATATAACACACTTTGTAATAGATTGGAAAAATGATCACAGAGCTTAGCTCTTCTTTCATCCATGTCTTGGCAATGTGGATTTTCAATTATTTCTGTCAAGAGGAACAGAAATCCTCCACTTCTTGAATTTGGGGTCGGCTTGCAAATTGCTTTGTCAATGAAACATGGCTGAAGCAATGTTGTACTACATATGGGATTAGGCTGCAAGATATCCTTCATGACTTTACGCTTGCCCTTGGTCCTGCTCAGCTGGCTAGACTAATAAGCCCAGGCTAGCCTGTTGGATGATAAGGGACCTGTGGTTGATTCATCCCATCATTCAGCTGAAGCCAGCCAAACCCAGGCACAAAGCTGCCCATGAGTGACTAGTTGTATGAGTGGGCCTAGCTGAGAGCAGTCTTAATTGTTCATCCAAAGACAAGCAATGTATTGTTTTAATCCACTGTTTTAGGCAGCTTATTATGCAGTAAAAGCTAATGAACAGTGATGCAAACAGGCACACAGTTTAAGATATTCAAATGAATATAATGAGATGAGTTAGTCACCATGTGACAAAAAGCAGTGACAATACTAAGTGCTGGTAGAACATGTTCCATCTGGGATTCTTATATTTTGCTGATGGGAGTATTAACTGGTACAATTTTCAGAGCAGCAATATATAATCAAGTCAAACATATCCATACCTTAAAACCCAGTGGTTTTACCACCTGGTGAAATTCAACAGAAATGCATGCATGTTTTATCAAAAGACATGCACGTTCAATGTTCATTGCCAGCAACACCTTATTACTTAAAAACCTAGGAACAGCTCAAATACCTATTAGATACTTATTTGTGAGATGCTCATATAATACATTATTATGAATAATTAAAATGTACCAACAAGACCTACAAAATATGGATGAATCCCACAAACATAATTTTCAGTAACAAAAAAAATACGTTTAATTCCATTTTTGTATGTTTCAAAAAATTCAGCAAAGATAAACTGTAGTGTTTAGAGATGTGTGTTTATATGGTAAAAACTAAAAGAAAACTTCACCCTAATGGTAAAGGTAAGTTTTACTGTCATGGAAAGGGAAGTTTTACCATAATGATCAGGCTAAGAGTACCTTTTAGGAGGTAGGCGGTGACCAGAGATGGAGTTTTGAGTTTGGTTGGGTTTCCTCTGATGTTAATAGATTCAACTTCTATGTTCAAGTTACAAGGGTGTTATTATGTTATGATCACTGAGTTTAGCAATTTTTTTTGTTTTTCAATTTTTGATAAGTCTGTTCAATTTAACATTTAAAAAGAATAATTGATGTGTGTATTACATCCTCACAATAGAAAACAATTAGGTTAGAAGAAACAAAGTTGAAAAGTCAAAACAGATCTGGTACAAGTTTTAGAGCCCCAAATCCCTTCTATTTAACAGGAGTGAACAATAGAGGTTGCTCTTTTAAAAAATCAGTTAGTTTTTCCTGTATGGGGGAAATCTGTTTCTGGCATTTCTGTTATGTTCCACTGATCTAGTTTATCCAACTAGACATCGGTGCCACACTGTATTGATTATTGTTGCTTTATAATAATTCTTGTAATTACATAGAGTTAGTCCTCTTTGTTCTACATTTTCAAAGTTGTTTCGGTTATTCTAGACATTTTTTATTTTCATATGGATATTTAAATTGGCCAATTTCTAACTTTTTTAAAAAACCTACCAGAATTTTTATTGTGGTTGCATTGACCCTACAGAAAACTTTGAAAAGAAGGATTATCTTGATAATATTGAATTTTCTGATCCATGAACCCAGTATCTCTCTCCATTTAGTAAGGTGTTCTTTAGTTTCTCTCACCAATGTTTTATAGTTTTTAATTGTACAGGTTTTCCATATCGATTGTCAGATTTATCTCCAAGTATTTCATTTTTTGATGCTATTTTAGGTAGTATTTTTAATTTAAATTTTCACTGTTTCCCATAGAAATATAATTGATTTTTGTATGTTTTTCTCAAAGAACCAACTTGTGATACAATTATTTGACTCTATTATATTTTTTTAAATTTGTTTTACATTTGATATATTTTCTCTGAGATCTTATTGTTTTCCTTCTGTATACTTTGGCTTCATGCGTTCTTTTCAAATTTCTTAAGGTGGATGGGAAGTCATTCATTTGAAACCTTTTTTTTTTCTGATTTTGGTTTTCAGTCTTATAAATGGCACCAAAGAACGATTTTATTGGCATCTCACAAATATTGATATACTGTGTTTTATTTTTATTCAGTTCAAAACAATTTATTTCCATTTTTACTTCTTTCATTCATTGGTTATTTAAAACATGTTATTTAGTTTTTAATTATCTGGGGGTTTCTAGCAATATTTGTGTTTGACTTCTAATTGAATTTCATTGTTGCCGGGAAACATAATTTATATAATGTGGCTCATTTTAATATATTGAGTAATATTTGATAGCCCCAAATACATTCACTTTTGGTCAGTATTTCATGTGTTCTTGAAAAGAACGTAGATTTTTTTCTGATTGTTGGGGGGCAGGTATCCTATAGAGAGTAGGTCAAGTGGTTGGTAGTGTTGTTCAGGCCACTTATATTCTGATTTCTATCTACTTGTTCTATCAGTCATTGGGAGAGAAGTATTGGAATCTCCAAGCATAGTTGTGGGTTTCTCTATTTTTCCTTGTAATTCTTGGTTTTGTAATCATGCATTTTGAATGTCTCTTGTTTGGTGCATAAACATTTAGGGCTGGTATGTTCTTCTCAAAACTGATACTTTATCATTATGAAACAAACTTCTTCATTTCCAGTAATCTGCTTTACTCTGGAAGTTACTTGGATATTAATATAGCCACCCAGCTTTTAAAAAAATCTGTGTTAGCTTGGTGTCTGTACACTTAACACATATTTTTGGCCGGTTGTATATAGTGGGTCTTTGCTTTTTTGATCAATCTCACAATCTCTTTTTTTAGGGTATTTATAATATTTGTATTATATGCTATAATTGATACTGATGGGTTTAAATTAAGAACCTTTGTATTTACTTTGTGGTTTCCCCATCTACACTTAGCTCTTTTTTGCTCTTTATCTGTCTTATTTTGGATTAAGTATTTCTTAGGATACCATTTCAACTCCCTTGTTTATTATAACTCTGCTTCGTTACTTTAGTGCATTGTTTATGCTTTAAACTATCCACTTGTACCTTTTTAGATTCCGCCTTCACATGACACTTCATTCTACATCATCACATATACTATAAGAACCCTTTTGTAATATACTCCTATTTTTCTCCTGTTTTTATGCTACTTTTGTCGTACATTTTACTCTTTCGAATGTTATAAGCTCCACACTACATTAATAGCTTTGTTTAAACAGTCAATTGTTCTTAGAGATATTTAAATAAGAAAACAACTTACATAATTACTTAGGTAGCTCTCACTTCTAGCACTCTTCACTCATTTGTGTAGATCAGTTTTTCATGTCATTTTACTTCTGTCTGAAGGAATTCCTTTATCACGTTGTTAAGCAGCTCTCTTGGTGATAAATACTCATCTTCCTGGCGAGAGTCTTATATTCCTACTCTTGGAATTCATTCTGATACACTGTTAAATTACTTGAAAAGAGTTTGACTCCTTTGGGTATTGCTTTTAAGGTCTCCTAGACCCACTGCCAATGTCAGTCTCGGGCTGTGACTCCCAGTACCGAGGCCTAAGCCATCCTAGCATTCTGCATGACGTCCTGTGTATCATGACCTTTTGCCCTGATGGTGGGAAGAGGCACTATTTTTAGATCTGTATCCGTACTGAGCACAGTTACCTCTAACTTTTTCTGGTGGTTCTGTCGCCAGTCTTGTATAATTTTCTCACATACTTGCCCTGATCGGTAGTCAGTTAAATACACACACTCGGGACCTTGCGCTGGTCTCTGGAGTTCTCTGGCTGGGCAGCTTTCTTCTGTCTGGCACTCTGTTCTGTGAATCTTACCCACTGAGACCTGAACTTTCAGATCTATCTCTTCAGTTCAGGGAGTCTACCAGTCTCAGCCCCAGCGCCCTAGTCCTCGGCCTAGAAACTTCCTCAGGCCGGTCAGTCGTGATCTCACCTTCTCTGTGTTCCAGCTGTTAGGGACACCGACCTTCATTGCTTGATCTGTCTTGAAAGCCATTGTTTCATAAATTTTGTCTATTTTTGGTTATTTCAGGAAGTAGGGTAAATCTATCCCTGTAACTCTATCTTGGCAGGGTAGTAATTGCCTTAAGTTAAAATGACAATTGAATGATTTAAAAGAGGAAGACATGTCATTAAACCTACAGTTTGCTTGTTTTTTAAAATTTCCCCTTAGTAATAGATAAATATCAATCTACACTTGAAAACAGCCTAATAAATCTAAATGATTATTTCCAAATCATCCAAAAAAACCTGGATTCCTGGTGCTTTTAACATTTTTCAGGAAATATTCGCATTATGCTAAATCGGAATATGACAAGGAAAACACCAGCAAGCCAACTCAGTATTTGCTAGGTGTATGAAGATTTAATCTGTAGATCGTTGGATTTTCTCCAAATTCCTAAAATCTATACCATGTTAATTTGCAAATAATTCACAGGCTTGGAGAATTTTAGGGCTTGACCTTTTAGCTTCAAGTCAAAACAAAATACTTTACATTCACACAGCACTGCCGTTTTGGTGACTGAAGAGAACGTAACAATCCACGCATGTGTGTGTTTCCATCTTTTAATATTTGATAATTTCTTATATTACATTGGCACTTACAATATAGATAAATCTTCTTGAATGAAAATGCAATGGTTACACAAATTTTTCTTTTAAAGCCTCTTGAGACCTCAGTACAGGAGCCTATTACAAAGAACCCAAAAAAGCTATAAATTTGTAAGACTGAGGGAAAAGAAACAAGTTTACAATGTCCCCCAGTGAAGGCCCTTACCATGGAGGAACAGCTGAAGTGATCATTCATTATTACAAAGTATCCCAATAAAACCTTTTATGTAGAAGTACAATTCACTCACCAATCAAGGTAATTTTGAAGTAAAAAAAGTTAAAGTTTTACTGAAGTACATGACTTAGATGAACTTGATTTATTTGCTATAGAATGAGAAGTATTCCTCTAAGCAGACTCTCTGTATTTTTTTATACCAATGTGCAATGTGAGCTGGCATCATGACATTCACAAATGCAAACATCCCTGAGGATGTCACACTTCTGGAACCCCACCTCTAACGTCTGGAGAAAAATCATTGTAGGAGAACAATGCTGGGCACTGTCTGAGGTTGAGTAGTTATGAGTTTTCAATAACTTTGTAATTTAAAGTATTATTACTTACAGGCTACTTGAGTACCTGTCACACTCACACATTTTTTTTACTTTTGAAATTAGACATAATAAATAGAAAACAAATGGTTTAAAATAATTTCACTTGTCAACTAACATGGGTTTGAGTTTCATGAAACCTTAATGGGATCACTGGAATACTTTCTCTTCTTATAGTTCTCTTAATTTTCTGTTTCTACAACTATGATTCAACTTAATCCTCGCAGCAACCTTGAAAAAGATATCATTGGTTCTATCTTATGAATTAGATTTAGAAAAGTGGGTTGACCCTCCTTCTGTAGTGAAGTGAACCTACTTGTCAAACCAATGTCCCCTTCACCTTCCTCTTCAAAGAACTTTCTGCATCAGTGTTTCTTGAGTAATGTTCTTTGGAATATAATTTCCATAAGATGATCTGTGTTAAGCGTTTTGTGTTAGAGAAAATCTGCCTTCCATACCTATCTTTTAGTGCACTAAAATGTTAAGACTGAGAAATTCTACAGTAAATTTAAAAAAATGAGTCATGTTCATTTTATTTACATAGAATTATCTTAA
The DNA here is from genome assembly GCA_029783875.1 of Phataginus tricuspis. Lineage (NCBI taxonomy): Eukaryota > Metazoa > Chordata > Mammalia > Pholidota > Manidae > Phataginus > Phataginus tricuspis. Next base: position 1,947,278 of record JAQQAC010002629.1, on the reverse strand, counting down.
AAAATTACCACAGAAATTATTTTTTTGCATAATACTTGTATTTTAAGAATATAACTTCAACCAAAATCATGGAATTCCAAACTCTTTTCTATTTCAAAACAATGTACTCTGATTCAAGTGTTGTAAATCATTTCTGAATATTAAGAAATAAAACTACCTAGAGACTCACTCTTATAATGACAAATGCTTTCATAATTATCTTCGGGTGGTTCTAATATGAAGCCATTTTGATAGAATTTTGCTCTAAATTTAACTACAGACTTGACAAATATTTATGTAAAATTAATTAGCAAGTACTCACATTTATCTTCATCATTTATTTATTCAAATGTTTCTTTCACTTTTTATTATATGTCAGGTCCTTTGGTAGGCACTGGAAGGTGAATGGTGAACAAAATAATATACAAACCATGTACATTAGAGCTCTGGATGTATCAGATGGACATGAAATATAGTCGCCAAATGTTTACCAAGGGCCAGTGGCCATTCTACATACTTTACACATAGTACCTTATTTGATTTTTCAACCTGATAAAATATGACTTATTTTTACTGTTTGTAAAGGAAAGACCTCAAAGGTTAAATAATTTGTCCAAGGTCACATGGATAGGTAATGTAGAATCAATCTTTGAGGCCAGAATATCTCCTTGAATACTAAAGAAAAATATTACAGATAAACAGAGGGACATTTGAGAGTTATGAACTGAACCTACAAGTAAAAACATAGCTAAACAACTTATATTTGATAACTTTTACACTTGACACAGCCAGAGTGTCTCTGCAGGGTATAAAAGACTTCCATAGTATCCCCACCTCATTCAGACAGAACTGTAAATTATTTTTATAGTTGTTTTCACATTAATGACATAGGTGTCATCCTGTGGCACTAAAATAGTGATGAGTTGTTATACACTAAAAATAAAATGTGATTATAAACAGTAATAGGCTTACTTAAAAAACAGGATGGCTAGAACAATAGGGCCAGCTATTTCCAGTGAGGTACCACTTAAGCAAACCTCTGTGAAGGATGGAGTACAATGTGCTCAGGGAACTTAGAGAAGACCAGGGTGGCTGAAGAATGATGAGCAAAGGGAACCTGAGTTTGAAATGAGTATTGAGAGTAAGAAGGAACTCTTCCAGCCATTTCTTTTTGACTTAATATAGGCATGACCAAAATGCCATGGAATATGTTTGCAGAGGTTGAAGCTCTGTCACATGATGAACAACATTCCATACAAGATTATCCTAGCTGCTCTGTAGAGAAATACCAGGGGAGATTCAAGGCAGAGAGCACAAAACCAGTTGGTTAGCAGAAATTTAAATTAGAGGTCACATCGACCTGCAGTGAGATGTGTTGGCAGATGAGGGAAGAGGAGGTTGGATGCAGAATAGATCTCGGATGTGGATACTGAAGGAAAATGATATGTCAAGATTTCTAGCATTATTACTAGGTGTAAGGAGTAATACTGTATGGGGGTTACAAGGAGTAAGTAAAATTGTGATGAGAATAAAAGTTAACCTTACATTTTCTAGATTTGAGAAGAATGTGAAGCATACATGAGGAGATGTCAATAAGGTAGTTGAATATATATAGTTTAGAAGAGAGGTCTGGACTTTATGTGAACGTTTGAGAAATGTCTGCATTTGTTTATTTTTTGTTAAAGATTTGGAAATGAATGAGATTGTATACAACAATGAGGGGAGAGCAGCAAGACACAGGGAAGAATCTCTGGAATATCAGTTTAGTTGTCAAGTAGATGTTGATAAAATGTGGCCACAAAAGTAAGTCAGGAAAAGAATGAACTTGGATTAAATGCTATTAAGAGGTCACTTATGTGCATTAGATTTAACAAGCACCTTAATAGTGACTTCGTGTGAAGACATTTGGGAGAGTAATGATGCCCCACTGAATCAAAGAGCACCATTCATTGGTGGAGAAAGACTGAAAGACAATAACTTTACTAAGAACTGTCTGTTCAGAGCTTGTAAAATGGGAATTTGTGGGGTGGCTTGCAAGGTCAACGGATGGCATTGTTTACTTGGAGCTCTGAGCTTTATTTATTTTTCATTTGTATTTATTACTACAGCATACAACTGACAGCAGGAAAATATAGCTCATATCTAAGTACTCACCACTGGAATGGAAACCATGCTAAAATTTGCACCAATCACTTTTTGTTAAAAAAAAAAAAAAGACACTGTTAACTCTCCATCTCACCTCAAATTTTCCCCACCTCGCTCCAAGAGGCGAAACCGACCACACAGTGAATCAATCCAGTGCATTTTGCATTTTTACTTTATATAAATTTGTAAATAAATGAATATAGAATTTTGTGCTATGCTTTCATATTTATATAATTGTCACATTCTCACAGTATTTCATACTTTAGCAACTACCTTTTTAATCTTGAATTTATGTCTTTGACATTTATCCAGGGATACATGCAGGTAGAGCTTACTTTAATTACTAGATGCTCCTCTATTAGAATAAACTGAAATATAATTAATCTGTTCACCTTTGAGTGACATTTAAGATTTCCCCTTTTTTTAGTCCTTTAAAATAGAGATAAAAATAAGATAAAATAAGCTCTCTTACATGTCTCTTTTTGAAAACATAAGACATTCTGTAGGGTAAACACTTAAAGTAGAATCGATTGGATATAAGTAATGTGCCTTTTCTTCTTTGCTTAAAATTTTAAGTTATTTTGACATATAATTACCAACTGTACTATTTCCAAGCTACATGACTTTCTCTCTTCCTTTATGTTTTCAAACCTTAGGCACTGGTTTCCACGTCAATCTGTTCAGCATGTAATACTGGTTTGCTATCACACTGCACTTCCTGGCGATCAGTGCTAGGGTCAAAAGTGTATTTGACTATTGGTCACTTGAGTGTCTTCCTCTGTGAACTCTATTGCATCTTTCACACATCATGAGGTTTCTTTCTGAGTTATAGATGATACGAGACATGCTCAGTAGTGGATCCTGCGTGCACGCTATATGTAAGGAAATCCTCCATCACCTAGAGACGCTTCTGTAAATCTAAAACTTGCCAGAAGTAGAGAGTTTATTAAATGTTCATTTTACTTCTTTTTATCTTGCCAAAGAGCTTCAGTTAAGGTTCGATGTGGTCCGCTGTTTAAATTCGGAACTTAAATTAGCCTAGCCAAATATATCTGGGTCTCCTTCTACCAGTCTGAAGCTCCGCTGTGATATTCCAAAAATCAGAAGATAAAGAAGGAAGAGTATAAGAACGTTGGTGTTTATTTAAAGAAAATGATTACCATTTTTCCATTCTATTACTTAGAGAACACATTTTAAAGCACCATTCTAAGAAAATGTATCCTTCAGAAACAAATCTGTGCACTGAAAAGAAGCAGCAGTCAAAAAAGACAAGCACGGTGATTCCAATGCCCCAAAATCCACCCTGACCCTCAGCTTAAACGAGATGTCTAACCTCTGCAGGTTGTTGTGAATTCTGTTCCTGTTTTTGTTTTTTTAGGAACTATGCTGCTGAGATTGTTTATCAGTCTGGAAGACTCTTTAAACAAAATAACAAAAATAACAGCAATAAGGATAATAATCATAGTGATAGCAAAGCTTACCTTCCAGAGAGGATTTTTGAACACTCTTCCTTCTCTCCTAAAGATATGGAGATGTATTTTTCCATTGATAAGAACTACAAAATATCAATCTATGAAGTATTCAGTTCAATCAATGTAGCATGCATCTCAATCAGATACAATGAATTGGGAAAAACACACAATTAAATTGCATCAGTTAAGTCTGTTTCCTGAGTTGTAGAGCTATCTAAAATTTTGAGTAAATCAGGCATCTGAAATTATGCAACATTTGAATCAGTTATGCCCTGAAATGCCTTGACAAGAGAGTAGTCAAATCAGTAAAATCTGCAACTTATTCATAGAATAAAGCATTTTGATCATTGCATTATGGAACTCTATCACCAGTGGGTAACTGCACATTGAAATTCATCCTATTTATTTGTAACTTTGTATTTACTTAAAATTCCAACCTAACAGTCATGCCTATAAATTACCTTATTTTACATACACTTCCCATACATACCCAAACCTGATACATCCCAGAGTTCTTTGTTAACTACCCCTAGGACCTAGATAATACAGGAACAGGTATTCAAGTAAATACTAAGTGTGAATATAGCCTTGAATTCTTCAAACACCCTGTAAGTCAGAAGAAAAGGAAACTCATTCTGTACATTGTAGCTATATCAACTACATATAATTTTCAGAGTCTATTCATTTGCTGTATCTACAAATAACTCCACTATGACCCCACCAATTTGCAGAAAAGAGACTCAAGGTTGGCATGAGTTTTTTTAAGTTTGGAAAAAAGAGGCTCATGATTGTTGACTGTTATAGATGAAGCACTAAGGGAGACAACACTGGCTTTCTTCCTTTCATAACGTAAAGTCAATCATTTCATCTAATAGGGGCCTATATAATGAAAAATTATAAATGTGGGGGGTCACTATTCTTCCATCCACTTTTTGTTCCTTCATCCCAGCTAATCTGTTAAATCACTGTTCTTTTATTTCCATTTCTCCATATTTCTTACTTAGAGCATCATGATAGATTACTCTTCCATACTTAAGATTCATCATGCTAATATATAATCACAAATACATACACCCACATGCGTGAACATGCACTGTTCGTGATGGATCAGTGTTCAAACATGTCAACAATATTGTCGGACTATGAATCACAGTGTAGGTTGTGGTTAGCTAGCAGGCCACCCACAGCCTCTCATTCAAAAAGTGCAAAAACAGAGAGGGACATATAAAAGCAGATGTAAATGTACAATGATATAATAAGAATGTAGTGTGGGAATGTGGAGGTGTGATAGGAAGAAATAAACAAAAATGCATAAAATCATATCATATACAACATGTAGACCAAAACCATTATGGACTTTTTTAATATCTCCTTACGTCTTGCCTTCCTAAATGTTATAGTAATGACCCTTTCCAGGAGTTAATTCTATAAAGTTGAACTTTATAGGATGACCTGGCCTTGTGGTAAGCTATTGCTCTGGGAATAAATAAAAATGAAGCATCTCTTATTTATAAATACTGAAGGTCAAACGGGATAGTACAGATAACATAAAAGCAGTGCAATGACCTTCCTGATTTTTCTGGACATGAATAACTACTTTCTCTAATATTGAGTGGTGAAAACTATTGGTATTAAAACAGAGATAATATATGAAATAGAAAGAGTGCCCACTGTTATTTAAACTGTATTCAGTTTCTGTCAGATGAATAATACAGTCCAGCAGAGTCTATCAGAAGAAGTCTATCCGTAAGCAAAAAATGATATACAAGCACAATTAGAAGCACATTGTTTCCTTGAGATGAAGGATTTGAGAGAAATCTAGTGTATCCCCTAAGACAGACGTCAAACACACCAATGAAGGGTCTCATATGGTTCAATCGAAATGAATAACATTTGCAAAGGCACGATTATGAAGCTGTATGGTATTGAAAGAACAGAGATTTGATTAGCGTGGCTGGACACTGGTTATAACCAGGAATAATTGTGGAGAAGTTTTGCATGTCATATGGGCAGGCTCTAAAACTAGGAGTGGAATCACATTCAAGATTCTGAAAAAACAGGGCAGAGTGCCTGGGATATTGTTTCCTCAAGCATCAATGTTCACCTGTAAATAAACGTTCTAGTACATAAGCTAATGTCTCGTCTTAGTTTAAGGAAGTTCTTTTTATTGTTAAATTTAGGTAGGATTTTATCAGGAATGTGTATCAACAGTCACCAAACTTTTGTTATCTATCCAACCATCATTTGTTTTTTTCTCCTTTAAGGATTTAATATAATGAATTATACTGATAAATTTCCTAATGTTAAAGAATCCTCCCATTTCTGGGAGACACTGGTCACGATGTGTTCTGCTGCTGCTTACCTAGACTCAATATGCTAATGCTTTGCTGTGGGGGTGTGAGTCCATTGGGTCACAGAGAGCGCTATTCTTCATCTAACACCCATTTCATCATTATTCATTAGTTTGTTAAGTAATAAAACCAAACTATTTTAGTGAAGGACATAGCATGCAGCAGAAGACTATTCTGTGTAGCTAATATAGGTCATGCGACTATGCTTTAGCCAATCATGGATGAGAGGAAGAGGTGTGTGCAAATTGCAAGTGATGCCCTTTAAAGGAGGCACCTGATGCTCCATGATTTTATTCTAAATTTTCCTAGTTTGAAAATGGGATATGGTGGTTGTGGTGCCTCATTACTGACCATGGATTCACAGAAATTTCAGGGATGGAAGAGTTAAGGGAAAAAGAATGGATATAGTGAATCAGAATCTTCCTGCCCCTTTCACAACCTACACACTGAAACTTTTATGTAAGAGGGAAAGAAAAAATTTAAAAAGCTATTTCCTTCTCTCTTTATAGTAATTGACATGCCACACAAACTATCTGTCCTTTATAAGTTTGACAGAATTCAGCTGTAAAATCATGTAGAGCTAACTCAAAAATAGACACCTGTTCATCTTCCTTTAAAGATAGTTTTATTAGAAGAACTTGAGTTGCCAAAAAGAATATTTATAACACATGTGAATTTCATCGTACAAAACAGTCATTACAAATCTAGGCTTTGATCTTGTCTTTGAACTCAATCTCACACCCTCAAACCACTGACTGAAGTAGAGGTCAGGGCCCCATGAGAAGGTGAACTTTCCTCTGTACACTCTCATATGAGTATGGGCGATAACGATTCCATGAGTCTTTTCTTAAAAAGTCTTACTCAGATAAACATACATAAGGGAAAAGAGAATACTCATTTTGAGAACTGTTGAACACAGGACATATGTTGACACTGACAGTCCAGTCCCTGCAGTACCATTATAGTTCCCTAATAGAGTAAGAGGTGACAAACGGAGCTCTGGCTAAAATGTGTTTAAGGTTTGGGTTCACTGGGTCCCTAAGACTCACCAAGGATTATTTCCCCTGTCTTGAATTTTGTACTTAGAATCCACATACTTGGAAGCCAACACAGTAACCACATTGCGTTCTATAAGAGTTACCACAGGGAGGAAGGCCAGATGACCCGACTGACCGCATGAGGCCTTCCCAAGACGATAAATCAGAATCAACCGTGCATATTGAAGGAATACTGGAGAAAAGCGACATTTTTAAAAACCCAAGGGATAAAGAGGCCATGGGGTCCACCACATCTCCATTTAATTCTCTGGGGTCTCTATTATATGAAAACAAAAATGGAGGATTCTGGAAAAAAGAAATGATAACTGCAAACACAACCAAGCAGTAACTCTAATTAAACCCATTGTGGCAGGAATGTTACCTTTACTAGATCAGATAAGAAAATTTAAAACTAAGCAAGATCGAATACCTTATCGTTTAACACACAGCCTGTAAGTGGAGGTGTTGGTTTCTAAGTCAAAATCCTGCTGCCACAAAAGTTCATGTTCTTAATAAGTTTGAAATATAACCCATGTATCACCAATTTCTTTCTTTTTATACCGTCAATTTTCCCTGGCCCATCACTATCTATGCCATGTAGCTACCTTTTGATGAGAACAAATTTTGATGATATATGATGAAAAGGGAGCAATCTGAATATTACATAGATTGGGAAAGGTGGTGAATAAACATAAGGTGGGTATTTGCCATTTTTGGTTTTCCAACTTCTTTCTATCGGGGAAAAAATATATATAAACAAGAGGTGGGTGGTAAGGTGATTGAGGTTAAGGTTTTATATCACTTCACCCTTTGAGAATGCCGGTCAGAAATCAGTGGTTGCAAACTGACAGATAGGAAGGCCTGGGGCATGACAGTGAATGGGTATTAGAAGGCCGGACAGTGGGCAAAACCACACAACTCCACTTGGGATGGGATATTGACTTTGCTTGCGTCCCTTGGTGTTCACATTCGCCAGATTTCAAATCTTTTTTATTTGAACTACTCGAATTTCATACACGCACACACACGATCTAAGAATATATACCTAAAATTTGGTGCTTAGATTAAACTGAACTAGATTTTGTTGTTTGCACGTAAGACAAATACTTGGTCGTCATCTGGAATAAAGTCCACATTGTCAGCAAGGCTGTGGAGACACCAGAAGTCGAACCACAAAGCATAAACTATACATGGACCGGAATAATTTTGTTACTACTGACACAAATATAAAATTCTGATTGAATGTTTTGGTGGCTTCTTTCAGCAAATGAAATTTAAAATACCAGTAGTCATGTTACGATTTGAAAAAGGCCAAAACTGCGAGAAACAGAACGCTATAAATAATTTATCTTCTTTCAACACCCCAGCAGTGTTGCCCAAAAGCATAAGAAGACACCTCCAGCAGTTTCCTGAGCGACACATGGTGTGAATGACGCTCCAGACCTCTTAACAGCATTTCAGTGACTGTTCTCTGCAGTTGGCGATCAAAATAGCGTCCTTGATTTCAAGGAGGATGGAAGGAGTCAAGAAAGAGAGCAATGAGTGGCATGATGTGAAAGAGACTCAGTTAGATGGAAATGATCATTAGAATGGTTTGGTCTATTGATTCACTCAATTATGGCTAATATAAAGTGAAAATATTAAGGCAGTCTATGAAGAATCTTTTTGTAAAAGATTTTAGAAAATGATGTCAGTGAAACAGATGCTTGACTTGAAACTCATGGTAAGAGCTGGCTTTGGGACACAGGAGGTATTCTGAAAGTAGGTAAAAGTTGTCAGGTAACCATGAGCCTCTGTGAGGACCATCTGAAGGATCCCTATTTCTTTTATGTCCCAGAAGCTTCTCTAAGTAACTGAACAACATTGTGGTCCTCCCCAGAGCAGTCTTCATGCCAAATTCACTAATCAGACAAAGGTCCACTATAATATTATTCTTCCACAAAAGAGAACACTGGCGTGGCACATATATGAACATATGTTATCATTAAATGTTTAGTTGGTTGCAACCACAGTTAGTCTGCTATATGGCCTTGAATTTGTCATGAGCTTTGGATGACCCTGCAGGACAGATCTCTCATTTGCCCACAAGGGAAATGAAGGGTGTGGTCACTGCGTGCTTTTCCTTCACTACAGGTACTTGCATTGATCCGATTTTTACCAGTTTCTATTTTCTGTTTCTCTTCAGGATAAACTTTGCATTGACCCTCACTGCTTAGCTCTCTGATGTCTTCAACTACACTACTTTTCCTAAGGTTTCTTTCTTTCTAACAAATAGTCTTGTTCTTGATGATTTGCCTAAGTTTCAATAGAATTTCTCTTGACCATACCAACCCAGAACAATTACAGCCCATTCCTTAATGTTGTTTTATTATTTATCCTGCTTTAGAAAAGTTAGGAGGATTCTTATATAGTGTCACCCCACTGTCTACCAGTCCCCTTCCCCATATTCAGATTATTGGTTTCCTCATCTGCAAAATAATTGCATACCCTCTTTCTAACTGGGAATGGGGTTGGGGACTGAAGATGACAGTGTCTTTGAAAGTGCTTTGTCTTCTTTAAAGCACAATAAAGGAAGTCGTTTGCATCATAAAATATGCTGCCTATGTTTATAGGAATGGGATGCTTTTGAAAAGCACAGGGATTTCTTGAATGTTTCCTTTTTATTTTATTCCTGGATCTCTGTCATTGATTTAGCTTTTCTACACCTGTTTTACAAGGAAATAAAGGAAAAATTTTGACCTGGGCCAAAAGTGGTGATTAAATTAGTATGAAAGCAGCCCCCAGGCTCAAAATCAGTGGAACAAATTATTCTCCAGTTCTTGAACCCTTTCATCAGACTACTTTCCCCACATTGTTTCCATCCTATTATCTTTCACACAAAGGAGTCAATTGGCCCTAGTCAAACTCAATTATTCATACGCTACAAAAAGAGCTTAGGCATCCTTATCTCAGCAAATTCGTGCAGCATTGCTTTCACTGTGTTAACATCCTGCCATTCTCTTTGGCTGTCTCCACCATCATGTTTGTTCCTAGCCCATTTTGCCAGATGTGATTTCTTTCTTCCCCAGTCTTTAGGTCTTTGCATTTTTCATAAGATACTGCTCACACTCTGCCCTACATTAGGAATCTGGTTTTATCTATCTTATCTTCACATTTTGGTAAATTCTCTGAGGACAGGGTCTGTACGTATGTATTTCTGCATGCATCCTTCTCAAAGCTTACCATGTCCACAGCGGGAACAATTAACATTTTGAACTGAATAAAATTGAGAAATGATTTAGAGTAATATACTCTAATGAACCTTTGAGAAAGGCTATTAAAAACTTTATAACTCAGCCAAGAAAACCCTTAGGCCTAAATTTATCAACATGAGATTGATTGCATTAGACCTAGAGGAAAATTTCTGTCTGAGAGGAAAGAAAGGACTGCTTTCTATGTACCATCAGAGTCAGGAGGTTTTGCTGCTAAGCTGTAGCCATTGTGAAATTTAGGTGGTAAGAACATTTTGCTATAAGCTTTTTCCCTATTCGCTGGGACCATGTGGTCACTGCAGTGGCTCCTGCCTTCCAGATATCCATGATTTAACTAACTTTAAATGTTTATACTGATTTTTTTTTTCTCAGAATGTTGTTACTTTCTCTGGGCAGTTAAAACAATGCAAGTAAGGGTTATAACTTTTCCTTTCAGTGGGCATCATAGAGGCACTTCCCAAATACTGATCAGGTCATGAAATACATGTTTACCTTCTAATAGAAAGTTCCAAGGACCTCCTCAAACCTTTTTTCCCCCTGGTACCAGATGATACCTCTCTGATTTAACTGCATCTTTGCATTTTCTTTCTAGTGTTATTACTACCCTAGTTAGTTTATGTATCTTATAAATACTACTTCCCTGGAAATCCATTCAGAGCATACATTAAACTCTAAGACTGTTTCCATTATCAACACCCCAATCATGATTTCTTCAGGTCCCCTGAAACCTAGGGGATTTGGCTATGCTTGTACATGTGAAGACCATAAATACCGTCATCTCACCCCTATATTTTCCTAACTAGATAGAGGAATGAAGCACCTCACAACTAATGTACAGCAACTTTATAACTTCTGTAGAGATGCTGAGCTAAAAGGAACATGACTAGCATTGAAAATATTTCTGTTAGCTGTGTAAGTCCCGAAAACACTGTATTTACCCGTTTTTGCAATAACGGAGCATTATGACTTTTAATTCTGACTAGAATTACAAAGATAGATTGTTTTGTAGCTGTTTATGGTGGCCACCTAATGTCACTTGCCTGACAGTTAATTGCCTTATTAAGTACTCATACTTATAAACTGGTGTGTGGAAGGTATATTAGCATGAACTTTTGGGTAAGAATTTGTCAGGGTTATTATGATAATGATTAAAATGAAGTAAAAGTACAAGATCCTTTAAGAACTTATCACAACACTTGGAGAAACAGGGTGAAGGTACCATAGGATGGGCATTTTTAAGTCACAAATATGATTCTGTCTCTTTCCTGTATATTAACATAATGGCAAATGGGGAAAAAAGGATAGGAGACTGTGTATATGCACAGTCATATTTTTATCAACAAACATATCATCATCATGTAACTACACTTATGCACGTTAGAAAAACTAAAAATGCCTACACTAAAAATATCAATTATTTCTTAGAAATGTGATCTCCATTTCTTTTTCTTCTTTTCTTTCCCAAAATCTTCCAGTAAGTCAAAATAAAGATTTAATGAGACATACTATGGACTTTTTAGTTCACAGGTCAACAAAGAATGACCTGGGAGTCAAGTGTGGGCCAACATACTGTTTTTTAAATAAATTTTTATTAGAACATATGTATACCCATTTATGCCCATCTGCTTACGTACTGTCTATGGCTGCTTTCACACCATTATAGCAAATTTCAGAAGTAGTTACAAAGACCATAGAGCCAGCAAATCTTAAAATAGTTATTATCTGGGCCTTTATAGGAAAAGTTTGCCTGCCCCAACTCTAGATCATCAGCTCATTCTCACCTCGCCTGTGTGGGACAGCCCAGAGAACACCACACCCTGTGTGGGACAGCC
>JAQQAC010002629.1:1878925-1935201 GCA_029783875.1 Phataginus tricuspis | reverse complement strand
CAGCCCAGAGAACACCACACCCTGTGTGGGACAGCCCAGAGAACACCTCACCCTGTGTGGGACAGCCCAGAGAACACCTCGCCTGTGTGGGACAGCCCAGAGAACACCTCGCCCTGTGTGGGACAGCCCACAGAACAACCTACAGGCCAACACTTTCTTAAAATTGTCATCTCACGTTTACAAGGAATGAGGCTGCCTCCAAGGATTAAGTTGTTACAAAGCCAGTTTAAATTCACAGGTGGAAGAATGTGTCAACAGATGCAAAATTCTGACTCCTGCTGTATTTTAGTAAGCTATTTCAACAGCAATTTGTATTTAGTTAAAAATATTTTTATTACGATTCAAGCTTAAATAAGCTCTGTGTCTGTCTGTTATGATACTTTCATTTTCTGGCCTTTATTCTGAAGACTTTTCTGAATAAAAAACAGATGGGATTCCAGAACTAGAGAAACTGTGTGCATATTTGAGTTACTTGTTTTAAAAAAAGTACAAGAAAGAGGAACATCTATAGATAACTTAAAATTAAATGAATAACCCAGCAATCTAATATCTTGTATGCACATCCCTTGTGATGAAAGTTGTTGAACTATTATTTAGTTTGTATATGATTTGAGAGTGTAGTTACAAAATATGTGACTAAGCAATGTAAACATATCCTATCTCAACAAGAGGACTACAGAGATATGTAACAGAAACACACCAAAGATAGCTCCAACGAACAGAGGTAGAGAGATGAAATAGACGCAAGGAAAGTGTTCAATATTTTGTCATGGACTACAAAATTCTTATAAATGGGTCATAAAGTTGATTAATATTTCTGATTGACAACGTGAAAAGAGATGTTTGCTCAGCCACAGAGTTCATCATTGTTCGTAAGCTAAACACAGAGCTGTTGGCCAGAAGCAGTACAAATATAAACACGTACTTCAAAGCCAGGCAAGAATTCCCTTAGGAAGCCTCATGAAGACGACACTGAGTTGTAAAGAGCTTCCTCCATCCCTTTCAGGCAATAGCTGGGAAAAGAAACTTTATAGCATCTCATTATAAGCTGATGATGTCACACAGCAAAAGACAGTTCCTCTCCCTCCCTTCCTTTTCCCTTTCCTTCCTTCCTTCCTTCCCTCCCTCCTCTCTCTCTCTCTTTCTTTCATTCTTCATAAACTATTGTTCTGAATGAGCCCATTTCTCTGACGCTTAGCTTTGAGGCCTTGATCAAGCCATCCAGTTGAGAGCTGACCTAGGATTCCCCACCCACCACCCACCACAGGCTACAGGGGCCTGTCTCCTAAGATACAGAACAGATTAGGGTCAAAATGGCTCAGAGAACAGTCAGACCAGAAACAGGACAGGCAAGGACAGAAACCAGAAAAAGCAGCAAAAACTATTAATAGTTTTTATATCAACAATTATTGTCCAGCAAATGGAACAAATATTATGCAGTCATGAAGTATGTATAAAAGAATTAGTAAAACTATCAGGGTGTATTGAAAGATCCATATAGAAAATGCATTTAAAAATAGGATTCAAATAGTTTACTTTTGTTTTTTTTTTTTAAAGCCATATCACCTGCCTCCTCACACAGTCTCTCTCTCTCTCTCTCAAAAATACCAGAAAATTAATGGTCGGATGCATATTTAACACACACAGTGGTTTGGTTTTGTTGATGACTATGTGTTGTTTAAATGGAGTTAGATGCAAACTACGGTCCTTCAATAGATACAACATAGTTATCTTACTTAGATTTGAAGCTTATAGTGAGTGACAGAAAGAAAATCAATGAGTATACTAACTTTCTCAGAGATTTAAACATTAGATGTCACCAAATTCCTATTTGAATTTGGTAATTTGTATATGCAGAACTTAGAAAACTATATAATTTGAATTTTTTCCTTTCAGAGATAAAGGTATCCATATATTTTTATAAAGGTCCTTAGCAGGACAAATCTGTGCTATGAAAAGCTTATCCCTAGTTGACAGAAAACAAGGAGAAGAATAAGCACATTCTCTTGGCTGTATGACGTGGTCAAGGAGAACACTTGGAGTAGGTGGTGAACGGTGAACAAAGACCAGATGTAGGCAAGTCAGTAAAGGCTTCACCGGCTCCAAACTGTTGTAAGGCAGTGTTGAGGAAAACAGCCCTTTTATGAGAGGAATTGTGTTTTGAAGGCTTTATTATGTAGAAACACTGTGACCCTTTCCAAACACTTGTTATTAGCATGCCATTCAGGTCGCTTTTTTGAAGTTTCTTAACTGATCACTATAAAGGCACTTTGTAGAGCGCTACGCCAAATCCCCGCTGCCTGAATGCCAGGAATGTCCTCGCCCCCCCTCAGGCTATGAGCTGCCCCCATCCTGAGTGCCAGGGAGCCTTTCTCCCGATGCTCACACAGCCTTTCTCAGAATGGATCTTAGGTGGTGGCGTCCTGGGCGCAACATAGCTGCAATTTTGATGTGTTAGGGGATGGGGCGGCCCCAGCCCTGATTGTAACCAGGTTTTTCCATCCTTCCTGCAATTCAATCTTAATTAAAGATCTTTAAAGTTATCGATAGAAAATTTTCAGTTCTGAATCTGTGGTCTTAGTTCCCACAGCAGTGAGAACAGGCAAGCTTGGAGAAGGGGAAGCAATGTGTTCATGTTTCACATGTCACCTTGTAGTCATTTACTGAGACACCCACGCGGCAATGTCTTGTTTGGAAATGGAGCTAGAGAACTAGATGAGATTTTAAATCTGTAACAGTGGAAGTTCATTCAAAAATGTCATAGAGACGGTGAATTGATTCAGAATTTCATATTGTTGTTAAAAATAAATCAGATTTCATTTGCCTCAGGACATTGGAGTGTTGTTCATTTTAAAACAGGGGTTAATAGAATGTGTTTGTATTATCACCATCTTAGCTAAAAAGAAATTTTAATCAAAGCACAGCACATATACACTTGAGCTTGGTTACTTGGTGTACTTGTACTGTAAGGTAGTGCCATTTTTACCTAATGTGTTTTCTTTCTAGACAAAATTTGTTTTACACATCTTTTTTTTTCTTGATGGAGACAGGACCAGTATTTTTATTTGAAGTTCTGACATACTTGAGATGGAATAAATATCAGTTGTTCTGAAAAACATCTTTATTGATATAATATTAAAAGAAGTAGTGCCAGAGAATTTTATTGAAGCAGAAAGGAATACTTTCAAAACCAAAAAAGAAAAACTGTATCTGGACAAACAGATGGTTCATATGGAAAATGATTTTTGAAAAAACAATTTGCTGAAATTGTCCCCATTTTGATTACTCAGAGAATGTGGCTCCTTGAGAATATTCAGTTTAGAAATATAAGTTTTAAAAGTGACATACTATTTTTATAATACCTTATTTTGTTTGATTCCATGTTAGTCTATAGATATTTTGGGGAAGGCATTGAGTTGGATACCAACTACCTGGTATAAATCTCTGTTTTTACCTTGCCAGAGGTGATGCCGGGGTTCTTGTTCACGAAGCCGAAGAATGAGCTTAGCAAACAGGCAAGATAGGAGAGCAAGGTATAGGCTTTTATTTAGAAATAAAGTGATAGGACAGAGCTCCCGGCTCACGCCAGGAGGGGACAAGAGAGTCAGTTCGGTGTGCTGCGTTGTCTAGGGGTTTTATAGGCAAATGAGGATTTTTCAAGAACATGAAAAAAAAGGCTTAGGGGTGTGGACTTGTACCACTTGCCCTGCCCTCAAGGAGGGCTGGGTTGTTCTCTGCTTGCTAGGGTTGTTTACAGTAAAGTCACGGGTTATGCTGTGATACCTTTCCCCATTTGTAATACCACTCAATCATTCCAGGCCAAGTTGCTCTTGGCCTTTTGACTTTTAACTGACCTTACTGAAGATGTCTATGTTCTTAGTCTGGTATCTTGTTCCTAGAGGATTAGTGTGACCTTGACTTTGCATAATGCTTAACACAGGGTTTCAAAAGGGACTTCTTTGCCGACTGTTATATTGCTGACTGTAAATATCCCGCCCTGCTTTTTCCGGAGGCCCTCACCTTACTCTGACTACACCCATGGTCCCTGTCTCAGAGGTATAAGTTTTGCTGAATGCTTTAAGAATATAAAAATATAAAAACACTTCATTTTTTACTTTGCATCCTCACCCAGGGCAAATTATATGTTCAGTGGCATACATTTTAATTATATTTTTAAATTAAATAAGCTTTTCTGGAGCAATAAATTATTCGATACATATAAATTCTGGAAATTTACCATTGAGAATGAATTGCTCTTTCTGGATCATAGATCTGAGTATCTCTACATTTCTTCTGTATCCCCACACCCCATTTTTTAAAGCTCTTTTCTTAAACAGGTATATTTTGAAATGGACTAAGCAACACATATTCTTTACTGTCTATGGCTGCTTTCATACCATTAGAGCAAATTTTAGAAGTAGCTAAAGAGACCATATAGCCAGCAAATTTTGTAACACTGCAAAATTTGACGTTCATATCCCAATGGTTTATTGTAAGGAAAATTGAAATAAATAGCTCATACTTTGTATATTACTTGTTATTTAATTGCTTTCATCTTATCAAAAATTGTCAACTGCATAGTGTTTTCAGTATGGAAATTAACTGACTTAGAGCCATCTACTAATAAAAAGAATTCCTTGTCTTTGAATAACTGCTTCTTCTGGTATGGACCAAATAAGCCTACTTGAATAAAATTAAGTTGTAGAAAATCATGTCATTTTGCTTTGATGTAGGAGAGATATTATAAGTCAATGTATTAGGTAATTCTAATAAGCACTTATACTTACCTAATAAATTTCAAGGTAAAAATAACAGTGTTTTTACATTTTAAATAATAGGTATTTCTATATAGCACTTTTATATGTTAATTACATAAAAAATGATATGTAATTGAAATGTTAAAAAAATTTTGGAGAGACCTTAGAAGGATGTCCCATCGCCTACAAGGCCCTTTATCATTTGGTTCTGTCCTACCTCTAAATCCCACCTAAAACAACTCTCACATCATTAACCCACCCTGGCCCACACCCACTGACCTCCCACATGGTATTTCACCACACCAGTTTCATCACACCACCAAGACCAAAACAAACTCTTTACATGCCATAGACCAGATGCCTTTATACTTTCTCTCTTAATCTAGTCTCAATGCTAGACTAAAAGAAACTATAAAGAATTCTCCGTGGTTTCAAATATAACTACATGTATTCACACACACACATACAGAAATATACACAAACACTTGAGATTCAATAGCTCCTCAGTTCAACTCTTTGTAATACAACCACATTATCTTTCTAGTTTCTTTTCCATGAAAAACATTAAGAAGTTCATAGAAAATGATTCAAAAAGTAGGAAACTAATATATACCTAATCCATTTTCTTATTACTCAATCTCCTAGAAATAGTGCTTGTCAGCATACAAATACTTATGTTCATATAACTAGCTGAATCCAATTTGGTAATTAAGTTTATATCATATTATACCAGTGAAAATGATTTCTACATTTCATGTTGTGAGGCCACTGACAAACTTATTAATATTAAAATGTTAGTGATGAGATATTCTAAATTGAAGTTATAAAACCACTAAGGTTTTATATCCATAGGAAAAGTTCCCAGGCTTAAAAATGAAGCAGAGTATAAAAAAAATTCTTTTTAATGTTAATGCTAATACTTACAATACAAAATCTTGATAATGACAGGCAGTAAAGAATGTTAAAGACTCATAACTTAACTTACAAGAATATAGATTTTAAAAATCGATACATATAAGTAAACTTTGTTTAGCAGTGTAGTAACAGAATAATACAGCATGTTCCAAGAATGAAATATCCTAGAAATCCAAGGTTGGTTCAATAACAGAAAATACAATAATTAATTCATTTATTCAGCATATTTTTATAAGCATCTACAATTAATTGGTCATAGGATGCAATAAGTAGAGTTATCTGCCCTCATGGGACCTGCATTTTGAAAAAGGAAAAAGAAAAATATACAAAAGAACAATAACTATATATGGTATTTTAGAAGGTGATAAGTGCTTTACAGAGATAGAGGAGATAGGAGGGATTGAAATTATTCACAGTAATAGATTTGATACAATTAAAAAAGTATGAATATTGATAGTTAAAATGTTAGAAAACATGATAGATACTGAAAAGCATTTAGGAAAATGAAATACCTATCTCAAGTACACAGAACATTAGTGAAATAGGAATAGAATGATTATGTACTATCATGAAAAAAATCTCCACCTCAAATTAATAGTCAGTAGAATTATATTAATGTGTATGATTTATTTTCTCATGTTCTATTTTCTATCTTGTCAACTTACAATATTCTTCTTGTCCTTTGTGATAATCTTGGATTGAACTCGTGCTTCGTTTTTTCTGCTATAACATTTTTCCATCCAAATTTACAATCTTGTATTCATTCATTCAATAAAAATTTTTGAGAGTCTACCAAATATCAGACATAATTCTTTTGTTTAGAATATGTGAGAGAATAAAACAGACACAAACAATAATCATTGTTAATAAATAAATCATAAAAATATTCGGAAGTGATTAGGTTTAGGGAAAAAATAAAGGAATATAGAGCTCATGAATTGCCATTTTAAATAGGTTGGTCAAGGTAAGCTCATTGAAAAGGTGAAATTTTAGCAAAGATTTGAAATGGGTAAAGGGGTTTTCCATGAAGTTATTGGAGTAAATTGTATCAGACAGCAGAATCATCCAATACAAAAGCATAAAGGCAAGAGATGGCCTAGCATGTCTGGAAAAGCAAAGAGGAAAAGCGTGCTCATGCAAGACCATGCGAGGGGCCAAGTAGAATGTGAGCTCAAAGAGGAGGCTTTTTGCACAAATCTCTGTGTATTAATGTGTGGATTTTGGCTTTTGCCTTGATGAGACGCACAACCATCAGATGGCCTTAAAGAAAGGAAAAATAAAAGTATTATATGTTAAGAGGATTAGTCTGTTCTTTTAGGTACAGGATAAAGGGCAATGGTGGAGCAGAGAAACAGTTCAATTGCAAAGAACTACCTAAGAGATGATAATGAGGGAAAAATACCAAGATATTAATTATCAGTTTCTGACAAGTAATATGGTTCTGGATATATGTTGAAAGATCAGCAGGGTGTCCTGAAATATATTTGGTGTGTTAGAGAAAAATGATGAGATATTAACCTTGAGTAATTAGATCATGAGTTTCATTAATTCCAAGATATAAATTATGTATGGAATGTGTTTGAGAGTCAAACAAAAGTTCAGTTTGGGTAGGAAATGTTGATATTTATTGGCCCTCCAAATGGAGGTGTTAGAAAAAAGATCTTGATTTGGATTTAGAGAAATAAATTTGAGCTATAAATTTGTGAGGCACTAGAATTTGGATAGTTTTTAAAGATATCATAAAGGGTGTTAGTGTAGTTAAAGCAGGGAAGAGAACCAATTATTGAATTATGGGACCCTTCATTGCTAAGGGTTTTGAGAGAAATAGACAAGGAAGAAAAACTGACTTAGAATAAACAATCAGTGAAGTAGAAACACAACCAAGTAAGTATAGAAAGGAGAGAGCGATAAGCTGTGTCCTATGATTCAAGTAAGACAGTACTTAAAATCAGCCATGTTATACTGAGGTAGCAATTATGAAGTTATTGATGTTCTGGACATAAACAATGGAAGGGTGGAAACAAAAGCCTGATTTGAATACATTTGGGAGGTAATTAGAATAGGGAAATTAGAAGCAGAGGCAGTGAGAAAAGATATTTCTTTTAGGAATTTTGCTACAGAAGGGAACAAAGAAGTAGAAAAGCAGAGAAATAGTGGCCTATTACTTTTGATATAATGGAGAGAGAGCATATTTCTATGTTGAAAGAAAAGATGAAGAGGGAAAATTAAGAAAGCAGGAAGGAGAAGAACTCTGGGACCCCACTTCCTTGAGTAACCGAGAGGGGATGACATGAGTATGTGAGTGGAGATAGATATCTGGCTCCATATAGAACACAGATGGTTCACTATAGTAACAGGTGGGAAGGTAGATAATATGGTTGCAGATGGTCGGGGGTTGTGGGAGTTTGTGGAACTTTGCTTCTGTTTGCTTAATGTTTCTCAGTGAAATAGGATAAGTTCATCAGCTGAGAGTGAGCATGGGGGAAGATGTGTTGTAGGTTTCAGGACAGAGAAAAGATAAAATAGTCATCTAAGGAAAGGGCAGAATATATGGCTAGAACAAGGCAATGTAATTACCGTGTATCTTTAAAGACTTCGTGATAATGGTCATGGTTTAAAGTGGGGCTTGTCAATGTCACTTTTTTTTATTCCTACAGCCACCTTCAGTTGCATGGGTGTGGGTGTGGGGTGGGTGGAATTATATTTAATCAGCAGTGGATTTAGCAAGTGAGCATGGCAACGCAAGAGTCAGTCTGAGGGCGGGGAAGCAGGGTACTTGATTAGGGTGATCATGGCATTCAGGCTGGGTAACTCGAGAAGAGTCAGGATGGTAGATAGATTGAGTGTAAGTGGGCAAAGAATTGTGGAGTTTAGATACTAGGGAGTGAGAAGAATACATGAATTTGTGATCATGAGTAAGGGGCATAAAATGAAATTTATGAAAAGATTGCAGTTACTGGAAAAGAAAATTGTAGGGTATGAACATGGAATGTGTGGTTGAGACTGGGTGATGGACAAGACCATCGAAGGAGAGTTAGAAGCAATGAGAGGCCAGAGTACTGGGAGAATCGCCACCTGTAGGTCAAAGTCACCAAGAATTAAGATAGGAGTCCTATCAGAAAGATGCCCAGTGATCTAGAAACTGAAATCATTGAGAAAGTAAGGGAAAGGCTCAGCGGTAATTATCAGCGACAATGAGGGGTAGACTATCCCTGGACTTAGAGGGGGTATAGTCTTTAAGACAACATACACTTGGATCAAGATTGTCGAATGCTATTCCACGCCTACCCTGAATTCCCAAGCTGAGAGTTAGGTCAAACCATTCCATAAGATCCCTGCCTCAGCACCCACTTTCTGTGAGTAAGGGCCTGCAGGGGCTTTGAGATGACACAGGCCCCTCCTCTGAGTGCCCGCCCTAGATAACAGCCGCTAAGTCACAAGTAAGTGTACCCAGCGCCCCAGGTTCTGCTGCTCGCACTCTGCCTCACCCTCCCAGACACCCCGTGTGGCCCTTCCAGCTTGCCATGTACCTCCTCCATGACTTGTGAGTAATGAATTTCTCTATTTCGCTTTCTCTAGAATCTCTGTTGAACCATGGCTCGCCATCCAACCCTTCTCCTGGGGCTCTATTAACAAATGTTTATTTAACAGAATCACAACATGCCGCTATTTTATTATTTTCTAAATTTTAATTTTAGGATTTTATGAATGGATTTTAGAGGGAGATTATCGTTTTTCTTTTTTCATTCACATTTCTTTGTGTATTTTTCTCCTTTTTCCTTCTAATTTTTTTGGCAAAAATTAAGTTACTAATATATTGTTCAGCATTTACTCCCCATATCTTCTAGAGACCCCTGAATTATCCTCTCCTTTTAATGCTTGTGTCAATTATCATAGATTTTGTTTTTATTGAAGTATAGTTGTTATATGATGTCCTATTGGTTTCAACTATACTGCACAGTGGGTTCAACAGTCACACACATTATTCAATCCTCATTCTAACCAGTGCACTTAATATCTGTCAACGTAGAAAGATGTTACAAAACCATTGGCTATATTCTCCACGCTGCCCTACCATCCCTGTGACTGACTTATATTATGATTGAGATTTTTGTGCACCTTTATCCCACTCACCCTCCCCACCCATCCACTCCAATCCCTCCCCCCATGGGACCACCAGTCACTTCTCAGGGTCTATGAGTCTATTGTTGTTTTGTTGGTTTTGTTTTGTTTTGTTTTTAGATTTCATAGTTAAGTGGAATCATATGGTATTTGTCTTTCTCTGCCTGGCTTATTTCTTACCCTAATATCCTCTAGATCCATGTTGTCACAAACGGCAGAAAGAAATTTTCATGGCTGAATAATATTCCATTGTGTATATATACACCCTTTTCTTTATCCATGATAGGCACGTTTGTTGCTTCCATATCTTGACTATTGTAAATAAAGCGGCAGTAAACATAGGGGTGCATATGTCTTTTCAAAACAGGAATTTTGCTTTTCTCAGGCAAACCCTAGTAGTGGAATTATGGGGTCATATGGTGTTTCTATTTTTAGTTTTTTTGAGGACCCTCCATACCATTTTCCACAGTGGCTACACCAATTTATATTCCCAAAAACAGTGTAGGAAGGTTCCCTTTTCTTCACATCCTTGCCAACACTTGTTATTTCTTATATTTTGGAGAGTGGCCTTTCTATCAGGTATGAAGTGATATCTCATTGTTGTTTTGATTTGCATTTCCCTGATGATTAGAGAGATGGAGCATCTTTTCATGTACCTTTTGGCTATCTGTATTTCTTCTTTGAAAGAATGTTTGTCCAGGTCCTCCACCATTTTTTTAATCAGGTTACTATTTTTTTTTTTTTGAGTTGAATGAGTTCTTTATTTATTTTGGATGTTAACCCATTATTGGCTAAATTCTTTATGAATATATTCTCCCATACTGTAGGTCGCCTTTTGTTCTATTGGTGTTCTTTGCTCTACAGAAGATTTAGTTGATGTAGTGCCATTTGTTCATTTTTTATTTTGTTTCCCTTTCCCAGGGAGAGGTGTCCAGAAGTAAATTGCTCATGCTTATGTTCAAAATATTTTTGCCTAAGATTTCCTCTAAGAGTTTTATGGATTCATGTCCTACATTTAGTCTTTAATCCATTTCATGTTTACTTTTGTGTATGGGGTTAGGCAGTAATCCAGTTTCATGCCCTTATGTGTAGCTGTCTGGTTTTCCCAACAACATTGATTGAAGAGATGGTCTTTTCCCCCATTATATATCCATGGCTCCTTTATCATATATTAATTGACTATATATGTGTGAGTTTATTTCTGAGCTCTCTATTCTGTTCCATTGATCTATGGTGGGGTTCATGTGCCAGTACCAAATTGTCTTGATTACTGTAGCTTGTAGTAGAGCTTGAAGTCAGGGAGCGTAATCCTCCCGACTTTGTTCTTCTTTCTCAGGACTGCTTTGGCTGTTCCAGGTCTTTTGTGGTTCATATGAATTTTAGGATTAATGATTCTAGTTCATTGAAAAATGCTGTTGATATTTTGACAGGGATTGAACTGAATCTGCAAACTGCTTTGGGTAGGATAGCCATTTTATAAATATTAATTCTTCCCATGAGCATGGAATAGATTTCCACTTATTAAGGTGTCTTCCTTAATGTCTCTCATGAGTGTCATACAGTTTTCAGAGTACAGTTTTTTCACCTCCTTGGTTAGGTTTATTCCTACATATTTTATTCTTTTTGATGCAATTGTAAATGAATTTGTTTTCCTGATTTGTCTTTCTGCTAGTAGTTTAGTATATAGGAATGCAACAGATATCTGTGTATTAATTTTGATTCCTGCAAATTTTCTGAATTCAATTATTAGTTCTAACAGTTTTTTGGTGGAGTCTTTAGGGTTCTCTCTATATAGTATCATGTCATCTGCAAATAGTGACAGTTTTATTTCTTCCTTACCAATTTAGATGCCTTTTATCTCTTTGTTTTGTCTGATTGCCATGGCTAGGACTTCCAGAACTATGTTGAGTGAAAGTGGTGAGAGTGAACATTCTTGTCTTGTTCCTGATCTTAAAGGAAAAGCTTTTGGCTTTTCACCATTGAGACTGATGTCAGCTGTGGTTTTCTCATATATGGCCTTTATTATGTTGAGGTATGAACCCTCTATACCACTTTGTTGAGAGTTTTCATCATGAATGAATGTTGAATTTTGTCAAATGCTTTTTCAGCATCTATTGAGATGATCATACAGTTTTTTATCCTTTTTTGTTAGTGTGGTGTACCACATTGATTGATTTATGAATATCATACCATCCTTGCATTCCTGGAATAAATCCTACTTGGTCATGATGGATGATACTTTTGATATATTTTTGAATTTGGTTTGCTAATATTTTGTTGAGGATTTTTACATCTATGTTTTTCAGGGATATTGGTCTCTAATTGTCTTTTGTTGTATCTTTGTCTGGTTTCGGTACTAGAGTGACACTAGCTTCATTAAATGAATTTGGAAGTATTTCCTCCTCTTGTACTTTCTGAAATACTTTGAGAAGAATGGGTATGTATTAGCTCCTTTTTAAATGTTTGGTAGAATTCAGCTGTGAAGATATATGGTCCTGGATCTCTCTTTGTTGGGAGTTCTTTGATTACCAACTCATTTTCATTACTGGTGATTGGTCTGTTCATATTTTCTGTTTCTTCCTGAGTCAGTCTTGAATGGTTATAATATTCCAGGAATTTGTCCATTTCTTCTAGGTTGCCCCATTTATTGGCATATAATTTTCCACAGAATTCCTTAATAATTGTCAGTTGTAACTACTCCTTTTTCGTTTCTGATTTTGTTCATTGTATACTCTTTTTTCTTGATAAGTCTCTGAAGGATTTATCTATTTTGTCTATTTTGTTCATGTCAGAGAACCAGCTCTTAGTTTCATTGATTGTTTCCTATTGTTTTATTCTTCTCTATGTTATTTATTTCTGCTCTGATCTTTATTATGTCTCTTTCTACGAACTTTGCGTTTCACTTTTTCTTCTTTTTCTAGTTTCTTTAGTTGTGAGTTTAGACTTTTTATTTGGGATTGTTGCTGTTTCTTGAGGCAGGCCTGTATTGCTATGTACTTCCCTCTTAGAACCGCTTTTGTGGTATCCCACATACTTTGAACTGTTGTATTTTTGTTTTGTTTTTCTCCAGGTATCACTTGATTTCTTGATTTGTTCATTAATCCATTGATTATTTAGAAGGATGTTATTTAACTTCCATGTGTTTGTGGGGGGTTTTTGTTTTCTTTATGTAATTTATTTCTAGTTTCACACTATTGTGGTCTGAGAAGTTACTTGATAAATTTCAATCTTTTTGAATATATTGAGGTTCTTTTTGTGACCCAGTATGTGACCTATTCTGAAGAATGTTCCATACGCACTTGAGAAAAATGTATATCCTGCTGCTTTTGGGTGGAATTTTCTGCATAAGTCCATCTGATCTAATGTGTTGATTAGTGCCTCTGTTTCCTTATTTTCTGTCTGGATGAACTTCCCATCTATGGAAATGATGTGTTAAAGTCCCCTAATATGCTTGAGTTTCAGTCTATTTCTCCCTTTACTTCTGTTAGTAATTGTTTTAAGTATGTAGGTTCGCCTATATTAGGTGCATAGATATTTATAATGGTTATATCTTCGTGTTGAACTGATCTCTTTATAATTATGTAATGTCCTTCTTTATATCTTGTTATTTCCTTTGTTTTGAAGTCTGTTTTGTCTGATAAAAGTACTGCTACTTTTGCTTTTTCTCCCTATTATTTGTATAAAATCTCTTTTCCTCCCTTCACTTTCAGTCTCTGTATATTTTTAGGTCTGAAATTAGTCTCTTGCAGGCAGCACATAGATGGGTCTTGTTTCTTTATCCATCTGCCACCCTATGTCTTTTGATTAGTGCATTCAGTCACTTACATGTATGATAGTTATAGGTAGGTATTTCCTTATTGCCATTTTATTAATTCTTTCCTGGTTGTTTTTGTAGTTCCTTGCTGTTTCTCTTTTCCTCTCTTATACTCTTCTCTTATTATTGGATGGTCTTATTTAGTGTTGTGAATGTATTTCTTTTCTAAACATTTTATATATTTTTTGTAGGCTTTAGGTTTGTGGTTATCATTAGGTTCATAGATGGTTTCTTAACTGTATAATAGTCTATATTAAGTTGGTGGTCACTCTATTTTGAGCACACTCTAAAAGCACTTCTTTTTATTCTTCTTCCTCAACCACACTTGATGTATTAAGTATCATAATCTGCAATTTTTGTGCATCCCTTGAGTGATTTTCTGTATAGTTGATTTTGCTACTTTTTTTTTAATTTCATACTTGCTTAGTAAGTAATTGGTGTACTATACCTTTACTGGGCTTTATTTTCAATGATGAAAAATATTTAGGCTTAAGAACATTTCCATCTATAGAAGTTCCTTTTACATATCCTGTAAGGCTGGTTTAATGCTGGTGTATTCATTTAACTTTTCTTTTTTTTTTACTCATTTTATGACTTTTTCATTATAATTCATATTATCAGATTTTGCAAACGAGGCAGAAACTACAGTCTAAAACTGTGTGTCAATCCTACTTACCCAGGTCTTCGTGTGATACTGTATTGAAATACCTTTTTACCCAGCACACGCTTTATGTCACTTTCTAACTTACAGCTTATATGATGTGCCTTTCATTTCTAAAAGCGATTCATTCATATAAATGTTGCTGCAGATCATTAAGCCTTACACTCTAGTTCCAGGCAAAACTGGAGGGTGAATCCGATATACATCTCCAATGGACAATCCTGACACCATCAACACTTGATATTTCTTCCTTTTTTTCCATGTTAGTCTCATTTTTTTTCTATTAAATCTGGCAATGAGTATAGTTTCCAGAGCTGAGCTCTTCACAGATGAGCCCTGTGACTCATCTTTGTCAGGACCTCTGGAGACACCGCTAAGATTAGCAAAAAACAGTTTCTTCAAAGTCATACAACCACTCATGTTCTCTGAGCTGACTGGGCCCAGGCAGGTCCTTTTCCCTCAGGGTCTCACATAGTGGCTGGGACTGGGGTCATCTGAAGGCTGGCCTGGGCTGGGTGCCCAAGGTGGCACTCACATGGTCATGGTTGATGCTGTCATTGCTGGGGGCTCAGCTGGGGCTGTGGGCCGGAGCGCCCACACGTGGCTTGTCCACGTGGTGTGGATTTTCTTGCAGCGTGGCAGTGTCTCAGTAACAGTTCCAAAGATGCAGGAGGTAACCTCCTGGGCCAGCAAGGCCCTGGCCAGAAACAGGGCAGTAGCTGTTCTGTCTTCCACTAGCCACGCCCCTCCAGGGGTGAAGAGCAGACATCAAGGATGGGGGGCGGCTCTGGGAGATGTCCAGGGCCACTACTTTTGCTGGCGATGTTGGCTCACAGATGCAATTGCAGACTGTTATTTCTCAGGATAGTGAATGTTACCTTGGTGACCAGAGGAGCTGCTGAAGCTCCCAAGGGTTCTAAGCTACAAGGACGGCTTCTCCAATCTAGGTTTTCCCCCCAGAACCTTTTTAACCCCTGTGTCATAGCATAAGGAGGTTGGAAGACACATTTCCTCTCTCCTTGCTTTTCATTTATTGCACCGAATATACCATGTTCAGGGATTCCCTAGCTGATGAGCAAAGATTCTCCTTGAAGGCCTCCCAATTCTTTTTCTTTTTAAAATTTTTATTAAGGTATTATTGATATACACTCTTATGAAGGTTTCACATGTAAAAGCAATGTGGTTACTACGTTTACCCATATTATCAAGTCCCCACTCTTACCCTTCAGTGTAGTAAGTGCAGTCACTGTCCTTCAGTGTAGTAAGATGACACAGATTCACTGTTTGCCTTCTCTGTGCTACACTGCTTTCCCTGTGATCCCCCACACCATGTGTACTAAACATAGTACCCCATAATCCCCTTCTCCCACCCTCCCAACGCACCCTCCTCTTTGGTAACCACTAGTTCCTTCTTGGAGTCTCTGAGTCTGCTATTGTTTTGTTCCTTCAGTTTTGCTTCGTTGTTATACTCCACAAATCTCCAGTACTATGTTGAATAGAAGGGGGGAGAGTGGGCATCCCTGTCTTGTTCCCGATCTTAAAGGAAAAGCTTTCAGCTTCTTGCTGTTAAGTATAATGTTGACTATAGGTTTGTCATATATGGCCTTTATGATGTTGAGGTACTTGCCCTCTATACCCATTTTGTTGAGAGTTTTTATCATGAACGGATGTTGAATTTTGTCAAATGCTTTTTCAGCATCTATGGAGATGATCATGTGGTTTTTGTCCTTCTTTTTGTTGATGTGGTGGATGATGTTGATGGATTTTCAAATGTTGTACCATCCTTGTATCCCTGGGATGAATCCCACTTGATCATGGTGTATGATCCTCTTGATGTATTTTTGAGTTCGGTTTGCTAATATTTTGTTCAGTATTTTTGCACCTATGTTCATCAGGGATATTGGTCTGTAATTTTCTTTTTTTGTCATGTCTTTGAACAGTTTTGGTATTAGAGTGATGCTGGCCTCATAGAATGAGTTTGGAATTATTCCCTCTTCTTCTACTCCCTGGAATACTTTAAGGAGGATGGGGTATTAGGTCTTCACTAAATGTTTATAAAGTTCACTGGTGAAGCCATCTGGTACAACCTTTTTGTTCTTAGGTATGTTTTTGATTACCAGTTCAATTTTGTTGCTGGTAATTCGTCTGTTTGGATTTTCTGTTTCTTTCTGGGTCAGCCTTGGAAGGTTGTATTTTTCTAGAAAGTTGTCCATTTCTTCTAGGTTATCCAGCATGTTAGCATATAATTTTTCATAGTACTCTCTAATAGTTCTTTGTATTTCTGTGGTGTCCATAGTGATTTTTCCTTTCTCTTTTCTGATTCTGTTTATGTGAGAAGACTCTCTTTTTTTCTTGATAAGTCTGGCTAGAGATTTATCTATTTATTTATTTATTTTCTCAAAGAACCAGTTCTTGCTGTCAATGATCCTTTCTATTGTTTTATTCTTCTCAATTTTATTTATTTCTGCTCTAATCTTTATTATGTCCCTCCTTCTACTGACTTTGGGTCTCATTTGTTCTTCTTTTTCTAGTTTCGTGAATTGTGAGTTTAGACTGCTCATATGGGATTGTTCTTCTTTCCTGAGATAGACCTGTATTATAATATACTATCCTCTTAGCATGGCCCTCACTGTGTCCCACAGATTTTGCGGTGTTGAATTATTGTTGTCCTTTGTCTCCATATATTGCTTGATCTCTGTTTTTATTTGGTCATTGATCCATTGGTTATTTAGGAGTATGTTATTAAGCCTCCATGTGTTCGTGGGATTTTTAATTTTCTTTGCACAATTCATTTCTAGTTTCATACTTTGTGGTCTGAGAATCTGGTTGGTACAATTTCAATCCTTTTGAATTTACCGAGGGTCTTTTTGTGGCCTAGTATGTGATCTATTCTTGAAAATGTTCCATGTGCACTTGAGAAGAATGTGTATTCTGCTGCTTTTGGGTGTAGACCTCTGTAGATGTCTCTTAAGACCATCTGTTCTAGTGTGTTGTTCAGTGCCTCTCTCTCCTTACTTATTTTCTGTCTGGTTGATCTGTCCTTAAGAGTGGGAGGTGTGTTGAAGTCTCCTAGAATGAATGCATTGCATTCTATTTCCCACTTTAATTCTGTTAGTATTTGTTTCACATATGTAGGTGCTCCTGTGTTGGGCACATAGATATTTATAATGGTTATAACTTTTTGTTGGATTGACCCTTTTATCATTATGTAATGTTCTTCTTTGTTTCTTGTGACTTTCTTTGTTTTGAAGTCTTTTTCGTCTGATACAAGTACTGCAACTCCTGATTTTTTCTCCCCATTAATTGCATGAAAGGTCTTTTTCTATCCCTTCACTTTTAGTCTGTGTATGTCTTTGGGTTTAAAGTGAGTCTCTTGTAGGCAGCATACAGACGTGTCTTGTTTTTTTATCCATTCATTGACTATATGTCTTTTTATTGGTGCATTCATTCCATTTACATTTAGGGTGATTATGGATAGGTATGTACTTTTTGCCATTGCTGGCTTTAGATTCGTGGTTACCAAAGGTTCAAGGTTAACTTCCTTACTATCTAAGAGTCTAACTTAACTCACTTAATATGCTATTACAAACACAATCTAAAGGTTCTTTTCTTTTTTCCTCCTCTTTTTCTTCCTCCTCCATTCTTTATATATTAGGTATCATATTCCATACTCTTTGTGTATCCCTTGATTGACTTTGGGAATAGTTAATTTAATTTTTGCATTTGCTTAGTAATTAGCTGTTCTACTTTCTTTACTGTGGTTTTATTACCTCTTGTAACAGCTATTGAACCATAGGAACACTTCCGTCTATAGCAGTCCCCCCAAAATACACTGTAGAGATGGTTTGTGGGAGGTAAATTCTCTCAGCTTTTGCTTATCTTGGAATTGTTTAATCCCTCCTCCAAATTTAAATGACAATCTTGCTTGATAAAGTAATCTTGGTTCAAGGCCCTTTAGCTTCATTGCATTAAATACATAATACCACTCCCTTCTGGCCTGTAAGGTTTCTGTTGAGAAGTCTGATGATAGCCTGATGGGCTTTCCTTGTAATGGATCTCATTTCTCTCTCTGGCTGCTTTTAATAGTCTGTCCTTATCCTTGTTCTTTGCCATTTCAATTATTTTACGTGTTGCTGTTGTCTTCCTTGGGTCCCTTGTGTTGGGAGATCTGTGCACCTCCAAAGCCTTAGAGACTATCTCCTTCCACAGATTGGGGTAGTTTTTAGCAGTTACCTCCTCTAAGACACTTTCTATCTCTCTTTCTCTCTCTTCCTCTGGTACCCCTATAATGCGAATATTAAATTGCATTTGGATTGCATTTGGATTGGTCACACAATTCTCTCAATATTCTTTCATTCTTAGAGATCCTTTTTTCTCTCTGTGCCTCAACTTCTTTGTATTCCTCTTCTCTAGTTTCTATTTCATTTATCTTCTCCTCCACAGTATCCAATATGCTTTTAATACTGTCCATTGTGCTCTTCAACGATTGGATCTCCAACCGGAGTTCATTCCTGAGTTCTTGAATATCTTTCTGTACCTCCATGACCATGTTAATCATTTTTATTTTGAACTCCCTTTCAGGGAGAGTCATGAGGTTGACATCATTTAAATCTTTCTCAGGAGTTGTATTAATAATTTTACTCTGAACCAGGTTCCTTTGGCGTTTCATAGTTGTGTATGGCGCCCTCTAGTGCCCAGAGGCTCTACTCTGGAGCTGCTCAGCCCCTGAAGCAATGTCAGTGATTACAGGGGAGTCATATTGGTGCCTCGAGGGAGGAAAGAGTTGTTTCCTGCCCCCTGGCTGCTATGCCTGTCTCCACTGCCTGAACCAGTGGGTCGAGCACACAGGTATAAGCCTTTGTGCTTTGCGTTTTTTGTTTGCTGTAGACAGATCTTCCTTCTAGCTGGCCTAACGCTAGGGTCGGCTTTGCCGGTTTTTGAGCCAGGTGGGGCTGACCAGGAGAAAGGCCCAGTAGGCTGCCCATCACGGAGGGGGTTCTAGGAGCTGTGTAGGCAGCCAGGGAGCTGAAAAATGTGAAAGCTCCCAACCTGCTGGGCAGAGTGCACCCAGTCAATTTTGTCTACCTGTCCTTTCTCCTGAGCAGTAAGCTCTGTACAATACTTGCCCTTTTAGCAGCCCTCTTGCTAAGGGCTTCTTTGTTAGGAAGTCCCTCAGACTGCCCACCTTTCTTTTGTCCCAGAGCAGCTGTATATGGATCCCTGCTTTCCACAAGCAGCTGGAATCTGAGTCTTTCCAGGAATTCTGCCTGTCTTAGATTTCCAACCCCCTAATTATGAGAGTATTACGCAAGTACAATGAAATGTAGGTTTGTGCTCCCAGAGCAGATCTCCGGAGTTAGGTATTCAGCAGTCCCAGTTCTCCACTCCCTCCCTGCTCTGTTCCTCTTCCTCCTTCCAGTGAGCTGGGGTGGGGGAAGGGCTTTAGTATGTTACCCTGTTCTGTGAAGTCGGCTCTTGTCTCCAGGTGTATGCAGTCTGGCGCAGTCCTCTTTCCTGTTGCTCTTTCAGGAGTAGTTGTATGAGTTATATTTTCATATTATATGCGGTTTTTGGAGGAAGCCTCTGTCTCAGCTCTCACGCCAGCATCTTTAATCCACCAATTCTTTCTTAACTTTTCTTAATCATGGAAAATTTTAATCTCTTCTTTCATTGTGAATAACAACCTTATTGGGTAGAAGACTCTTGGTTGAAGATTACTTTGTTTCAATACATCAAATATTTTGTGCCACTCTTTTGTTGTCTGTAAAGTTTCTGCTGAGAAATCTGTTGATAGCCTGATGGGGTTTCCCTTATTAGTAAATATCTGCCTCTCTCTTGCTGCTTTTAATACTCTCTCTCTTTATCTTTAATCTTTGCCATTATTATGATATGTCTTGATATTGTCTTTCTGGGGTTCTGCTTGGTAGGGGCTCTGTGCACTTCCAAGACCTGGGTGTTCATTTCCTTCCCTAGTTTGGGGAAGTTTTCAGCAATTCTTCAAAGAGACTTCTATTCCTTCGTCTCTCTTCTTCTTTTGGTACCCCTATTATGAGAATATTGTTTTGTCTGGAGTTGTCATAGAACTCACTTAACGTCCTCTCATCTTTAGAGATTCTTCTTTTCTCTCAGTTCCCTAGCTTCATTGTTTTTCTGTCCTCTAATTTGCATCTCTTGATTGTCTACTTGCAACAATCTATTTTTTATTCCCTCCATTTTATTTTTCATTTCAGTCACTGTATTCTTCAGTTTGAGTGGCTCTTTTTCAAATCTTCTATCTCTCTGTTGACGTTCTCTCTGATATCATTAATTATTTTCTGCAGGTCAGAGAGCATATGTATGACTGTTACTTTTGAATCTTTATGCAGAATATTGGTAACCTCTGTTTAATTAACCTTCTTTCTGGTGTCTTTTTCTGTTCTTTGGTTTGCAACATGTTCCTTTGCCTCCTCCTTTTGTTGGGTTTCTGTGCTTCTTTCTTTATTAGATAGATCCCCTATGCCTCCTGGTCTAGAGAGTAATGGCTTTATGAGGAAGGCATCCTCTGTGCCCAGAAACTCAAGACTTTGCTCACCAGTGTCTGGTTCTCCCGTGTAATAGAGCTGCAGTCACTTTTGGTGGGCTGTGGGTCGGACCACCTCCCTCTCAGTGGACCCTTTGTGAGCTGAGTGGCAGTGCATCTGGGGTCATTGTGGGTGCAGCTGCCTTCCTGGTACCTGGCAGTAGTGGTGGTGCTGCTGGGCCAGCAGTGTCAGTGGGATTATGCACAGGGCAGCAGGGCATGGGTTACCAGCAAGGACGAAGGAACATTTGGAGCCAGCACTTGCAGGCACCTCTGTAGTTGAGCTGACAGAAGTTTGAGAAAGCTGGAAAAACCTTCCTCCACCTGTCAGTCAGCAAAGTCTGACCACTGCTGGGCCAAGTAAGCTGGAGGGCAGGCAGGTGTGCTGGGAAGCACCATGAGCTGAGCCACTGTTGAGTGTGATGGAGTGCTTGGGGCTGGCTTCTACAAGTGCCCAACCAGTTA
Organism: Phataginus tricuspis; assembly: GCA_029783875.1. Taxonomy (NCBI): domain Eukaryota; kingdom Metazoa; phylum Chordata; class Mammalia; order Pholidota; family Manidae; genus Phataginus; species Phataginus tricuspis. Next base: position 1,913,908 of record JAQQAC010002629.1, on the reverse strand, counting down.
GGCTGGATGAGGGCGTGGGAAGCATTATCCACCTGCCCTTTCTCCTCCAGAGAGCGCCCTCCAACTCCCATGTGGATAAAGTGAAGTTTCTTATGGTCAGGACCCTCACCTGAACCTAAACCACTTGATGATGTAACTGGCCTGCTGCTAGGCTACTGCATCCACACCTGTAGGCAGTAAGCTACTATTGACAGAGTCATTGTATAAAGAGCTCTGCTTGGTGCTCTGGGTGGAGGCAGAGATGAAGGAGGATTACAGACCTGCAGACTGTTAGATGCAGATGTAATTCTAGTGCTGTACCTATTGCCAGGAGAACAAGCTGGGTAATAAACCCTTTCACTCCAAGAACGTTCCACTGTCATTCCTCGGTCTCACTGAATCCATAGTAAACTTGTCCAGGGCTGAAACCCATTGGCAAGACACCCTGACCCTCTGATACTGTTTCTAGTGCTATTAAATCTTTAAAACTGCTGTCTTTGTGTGGGTCTCGGCAGGACTATTGGAGCATGCTTTCCCTCCACAAATGACAGGAGTCTCAGCCTCCCAGAGGGCTCCAACTCCCCCTGGGGTCCAGCCCCTTTAATCACTGAAGTGCAGTGCAGTGTGGGCTCATGCTCAGATATCCAGGGCCTGGTGTGCAGGATATTTGAGGGTTTATCCCTTTCCTGCTCCATTCCTCTTCCTCCCAGTTGTGGGCTGGGATGGAGGAAGGGCTTGAGCCCCAACTGATCACTGCTCTGCCACTTTGCCCTTCTCATGTGGTCTTCTCTTCTTCCTCAGGTGTAGGGGGTCTGTTCTGCAGTCTTCAGGTCATTTTCAGGGTTGGTTGTATTTGCTGCGGTTGCTCCCTTGCTGTGTACATGGGAGGAGGTTTCTGCCTTGCTTTGCCACTCTGCCAACTTTTCCCAAGACAGGCTGCTAATACATTGTCATAGATTTTTAATGTGGGTCTTTGTGTGGTAAAGGTTCTGATAGCTAGAATTCTTGTGCATATTTTTGGCATACCATCACATTTGAATGGTGATTTGATTAAATATAGAATCACAGAATTAACTTATTTTTCCTTTGAATACATTAAAAATATCACTTCATTATCTTTTTACATCTAGTGTACTGTTCAAAATTTTGATATAAATCTTGATTTGGTTTTTCTGTATTTAATGTCTATTTTCTCTTTAAACTTAGAATTAAATAAACCATATTCTTTAAGTATAATGTGTCTAGGCTGTATTTTTACCTTATCTTTCCTTCATAATTCTATGATAACTTTCAGTCTGAGGCTTTCCAACTGCCTTAATTCAGAGAAATTTGTCATCATTATGTCTTCCTATATTACCCATTTTAATTTATACTTCTTTCCTTATGAGACCTAATATACAAATGGTGTCACTACTGCGTCTCTTCTCCATATTCTGTAGCATTTTTTATATTTTTATTTCTTCCTTATTTCACGTTGCCTCCTATTTCGTCTCCACTTGTATTTTTTAGGCAATAATATTAAAATAAACAAGATGCTTATCACTTCCTCTTCAGTCCTCACATACAATACTTATTTTTCATATCTTAGTGTACTGGCTGGTAATTCCATGAGCTTCTATTGAATATGAAAAACATTACCCAGAAGCCTTAGTTTAGTCCTGAAATTAGAAAGTGTTACTCTAATATTTCAATAGGAGTAAGATTTTTCCTGAAAGGTTTTGGTAGCTATGATAATTAAGATAGTTAACTTCTATTTCTGGCTTGCTGAGAATTTTTATTAAGAATGGAATTTACATTTTTATCAAAAGCCTGTTCTGCATCAATTGGGATTAAAATATGTTTCTGTTTCTTTACCAAGAATGTTGAGAATAACAGTACTGTTCCTTTTAATATTGACTCTCTTTAGACATCTGGGGTAAACACCACTTAAATATGATGCATTGTTAAAGATATGTTTCTACATCAAGACTTCAAATTTGTATGTGGAATTATATGTTCCTTGTAGTGAATGCTGGGGTACGTGGTCCAAGACAAAGACATTCAGTATTCTAGCTCCTGAAAATGTTCGCTGTTGAGAGCTCAGAACTGGATTCTTCATGGGAATTGTGTATGGTCTATGTAAGCTGACTCTCTTAACGTTTTGTCCTTTAACTGAGGATACCTTGCAACCAGTGTCGATCCAAGATGGGATACAGAGTTGCAGCCCCTTGATTTGAGACTACTCTGAAGGACCATCTGAGATCTAGGATAACCCACAAAAGTAGTTAAAGCTTCTATTGCAAAGGAACAGTTGGTGAAGTTTTCTCACATTCTTAAAGCTACCTTTAGTCCTTGAAGACAATATTTCTACAACACGTTATAAATACAAATTTCTGCCTCAGAGAATGTTTTTAGTGAACTCAAACTAAGACAGGTTACACCAAAAGAGTCCTAGGGGTAAATAGTAAAAGATTTGAAAAAGGTAATTGATATGATAACGGAAAGAAAATGGGATCTTATGAAATGCTCAAATAAAAGCAGAAAAAGGAAGAAAAAAGAGAAGATAAAGAAGCAGAGGAAAAAATGGAAAAATTGAAAACTCTTAGAAATTTGGTCAGCATTAAAACTGCTTTGATGGGAATATTAAAGATGGCAGTGTGAGAGGTAATACAGAGGCTTCCTAATAAAACCACATATAATATGAAAATATAATTAATACAATGAATCCTGAAAGAGCAACAGGAAAGAGGACTGGGCCAAACTGCATACACCTGGAGAAAAGAGTAAACCTCATGGGACAGGGTAACGTACCAAAGCCGTGACCCAGCAGGACCCAAGCCCTTCCCCAACCCCAGCTCTCCAGGGGAAGGAAGAGAAATGGAGCAGGGAGGGAGTGGAGGTCTGGGACTGCTGAATACCTAACTCCAGAGATATGATCTGAGAGCACAAACCTACATTTCATGGTATTTTCATGGTATTTTGGTGATAAGGGGGTTGGAAAGCTAAGATAGGCAGAATACGTGGAAAGACTGAGATTCCAGCCGCTTATGGAAAGTAGGGAACCATATTCAGCTCCTCTGGGACTAAAGAAAGACAGGCAGTCTGAGAGACTTCCTAACAGCAAGAGGGCTGCCGAAGGGGCAAGGATTGCACAGAGCTTATCGCTCAGGTAAGGACAGGTAGACAAAATTGTCCGGGTGCACTTTGCCCAGCAGGTTGGGAGCTTTCATGATCTTCAGGAGCTCCAGCTCCCTGGCTGACTACAGAGCTCCAAGGACCCCCTCCGTGATATGCAGCCTCCTGAGCCTTTCTCCTGGCCAGCCCCACCTGGCTCACAAACCCGGAAAACCCTACCCTGGTGTAAGGCCAGCCAGAGGACAACAGCTACAAACGCAAAGCACCTTATACCTGTGTTCTCGGGACACTGCTTCTGGCAGTGGAGACAGACATAGCAGCCGGGAAGCAGGAAACAGCTCTTTCCTCCCCCAGGCACCAATACCACTCCCCTGGGACCCCCAACATTGCTTCAGGGGCTGAGGAGCTCCCCAGAGTAGAACTTCTGGGCACTAGAGGATGCCATATACAAATATGAAACACCAAAGGACCTGGTTCAAAGTAAAATTATGAATACAACCACTGAGAAAAATTCAAATGATGTCAACCTCATGAATCTGCCTGAAAGGGATTTCAAAATAAAAATCATTAACATGCTCATGGAGGTGCAGAAAAATATTCAAGAATTCAGGAATGAATTCTGATCGGAGATTCAATCATTACAGAACAAAGTATCAGAAATGAAACATACAAAGGAAAGTTTTAAAAGCAGATTAGATATGGTGGTGGAGAGATAAATGAAATAGAAATTAGAGAAGAGGAATACAAAGAAGATGAGGCACAGAGAGAAAAAAGGATCTCTAAGAATAAAAGAATATTGAGAGAACTATGTAACCAGTCCAAAGGGAACAATATTTGCATTATAGGGGTACCAGAAGAAGAAGAGAGAGAAAAAGGGATAGAAAATGTCTTTCAGGAGGTAATTTCTGAAAACTTCCCCAACTTTGGGAAGGAGATAGTCTCTCAGGCCATGGAGATGCACAGATCTTCCAACACAAGGGACCCAAGGAAGACAACACCAAGACATATAGTAATTGCACTGGTAAAGATCAAGGATAAGGACAGACTATTAAAAGCAGCCAGAGAGAGAAACAAGATCACATACAAAGGAAAGCCCATCAGGCTATCATCAGACTTCTCACCAGAAACCTTACAGGCCAGAATGGAGTGGCATGATGTATAAATGCAATGAAGCAGAAGGGTCTTGAACCAAGATTACTTTATCAAGCAAGACTATCATTTAAATTTGAAGGAGGGTTTAAGCAATTTCCAGATAAGCAAAAGCTGAGAATTTACCTCCCACAAACCATCTCTACAGTGTATTTTGGAGGAACTGCTATAGATGGAAGTGTTCCTATGATTCAATAGCTGTCACCAGAGGTATTAAAACCACAGTAAAGAAAGTAGAAGAGTTCATTACTAAGCAAATGCAAAATTAAATTAACTATCCCCAAAGTCAATCAAGGGATACACAAAGAGTACAGAATATGATACATAATATATAAAGAATGGAAGAGGAAGAAAAAGGAGGAGAACAAAAAAAGAAGAACCTTTGGATTGTGTTTGTAGTAGCATATTAAGTGAGTTAAGTTAGATTCTTAGATAGTAAGGAACTTAACATTGAACCTTTTCTATCCACAAATCTAAAGCCTGCAATGACAATAAGTACCTACCTACAATAATCACCCTAAATGTAAATGATCTGAATACACCAATCAAAATATATAGAGTCACTGAATGGATGAAAAAACAAGACTCACCTATAAGCTGCCTAGAAGAGACTCACATTAAACCCAAAGACATACAGAGACTAAAAGTGAAGGGATAGAAAAATACCTTTCATGCAACTAATGGGGAGAAAAAAGCAGGTGTTGAAGTACTTGTATCAGACAAAATAGACTTCAAAACAAAGTCACAAGAGACAAAGAAGGACATTACATAATGATAAAGGGGTCAATCCAAAAAGAAGATATAACCATTATAAATATCTATTCACCTAACACAAGAGCACCTACATATGTGAAACAAACACTAACAGATTAAAAGGGGAAATAGAATGCAATGCATTCATTCTATGAGACCTCAACACACCACTCACTCCAAAGGACAGATGAACCATACGTAAAATAAGTAAGGAGACAGAGGCACTGAACAACACATTAGAATAGATGAACCTAACAGACATCTACAGAACTCTACATCCAAAAGCAGCAAAATACACATTCTTCTGAAGTGCACATGGAACATTTTCAAGGGTAGATCATATCCTAGGCAACAAAAAGAGCCTTGGTAAATTCAAAAAGATTGAAATTTTACCAACCAGTTTCTCAGACCACAAAGGTATGAAACTAGAAATAAATTAGGCAAAGAAAATGAAAAATCCCACAAACATATGGAGGCTTCAAAACATGCTCCTAAATAATCAATGGATCAATGACCAAATAAAAACAGAGATCAAGCAATATATGGAGACAAATGACAACAATAATTCAACACCACAAAATTTGTGGGACACCGTGAGGGCTGTGCTAAGAGGAAAGTATACTGTAATACAGGCCTACCTCAGGAAAGAAGAACAATCCCATATAAGCAGTATAAACTCACAATTAATGAAACTAGAAAAAGAAGAACAAATGAGGCCCAAAGTCACTAGAAGGAGGGACATAATAAATATTACAGCAGAAATAAGTAAAATCGAGGAGAATAAAACAATAGAAAGAATCAATGTAAGCAACACCTGGTTCTTTGAGAAAATAAAACAGATAACCCCCTAGTGAGGCTTATTAAGAAAAAAAGAGAGTCTACACACATAAACAGAATCAGAAATGAGAAAGGAAAAATCACTACGGACACCACAGAAATACACGGAATTATTAGAGAATACTCTGAAAAATTATATGTTAACAAACTGGAGAATGTAGAAGAAATGGACAGATTTCTAGAAAAATACACCCTTCCAAGGCTGACCCAGAAAGAAACAGAAAATCTGAATAGACCAATTACAGCAATGAAATTGAACTGATAATCAAAAAGCTACCCAGGAACCAAACCCTGTAGCAGATGGCTTTATCACTGAATTTTATCAGACATTTAGTGAAGACCTAATACACATCCTCCTTAAAGTTTTCCAAAGAGTAGAAGAAGAGGGAATACTTCCAAACTCATTCTATAAAGCCAGCATCACTCTAATACCAAAAATAGACAAAGACACTTCAAGAAAAGAAAATTATAGACCAATATCCCTGATGAATATAGATGCAAAAACACTCAACAAAATATTAGCAAATGAAATTCAAAAATATATCAAAGAGATCATGCATTATGATCAAGTAGGATTCATCCCAGGGATGCAAGGATGGTACAACATTCAAAAATCCATTAACATCATCAAACACATCAACAAAAAGAAGGACAAAAACCACATGATCATCTCATCTCCTTAGATGCTGAAAAAGCATTTGACAAAATTCAACACCCATTCATGATAAGACCTCTCAACAAAATGGGTATAGAGGGTAAGAACCTCAACATAATAAAGACCATATATGACAAACCCACAGCCAACATTATACTTAACAGCAAGAAGCTGAAAGCTTTTCCTTTAAGATCAGGAACAAGACAAGGATGCCCACTCTCCCCACTTATATTCAACACACTACTGGAGGTCCTAGCCACAGCAATCAGGCACACAAACAAATAAAAGGCATCCAGATTGGCAAGGAAGAAATTAAACTGTCCCTGTTTGCAGATGACATTATATTGTACATAAAAAACCCTAAAGAATCTACTCCAAAACTACTTGATCTAATATCAGAATTCAGCAAAGTTGCAGGATACAAAATTAATATGCAGAAATCTGTGGCATTCCTATACACTAACAATGAACTAGCAGAGAGAGAAATCAGGAAAACAATTCCATTCACAGTTGCATCAAAAGAATAAAATACCCAGGAATAAACCTAACCAAGGAAGTGAAAGACCTATACTCTGAAAACTACAAAACACTCATGAGAGAAATTAAAGAAGATACCAGTAAATAGAAACACACCCCGTGCTCATGGATAGGAAGAATTATTATTGTCAAAATGGCCATCCGGCCTAAAGCAATCTACAGATTAATGCAATTCCTCTCAAATTTCCAATAGCATTCTTCAACGAACTAGAGAAAATAATTCTAAAATTCATATGGAACTACAAAAGAACCCAAATAGCCAAAGCAATCCCACAAAGGAAGAATAAAGCTAGGAGGATTATGTTCCCCAACTTCAAGCTCTACCAGAAAGCCACAGTATTCAAGACAATTTGGTACTGGCACAAGAACAGACCCATACACCAATGGAACAGACTAGAGAGCCCTGATATAAACCTAACTATATATGGTCAATTAATATGTGATAAAGGAGCCTTGGACATACAATGGAGAAATGACAGCCTCTTCAACAACTGGTGTTATTAAAACTGGACAGCTACATTACAGGAGAATGGAACTGGATTATTGTTTAACCCCATACAGAAAAGTAAACTTGAAATAGATCAAAGACCTGATTGTAAGTCAGGAAACCATAAAACTCCTAGAAGACAACATAGGCAAAAATCTCCTGAATATAAGCATGAGCAACTTCTTCTTGAACGCTTCTCTTCGAGCAAGGGAAACCAAAGCAAAAATTAACCCATGGGACTACATCAAACTAAAAAGCTTCTCTATGGCAAAGGACACCATCAACAGAACAAAAAGGCATCCTACAGTATGGGAGAATACATTTGTAAGTGACATGTCTGACAAGGGTTTTACATGCAAAGTATATAAAGAACTCACACACCTCAACACCCAAAAAGCAAACAACCGAATTTAAAAATGGACAGAGGTTATGAAGAAGCAATTCTCCAAAGAAGAAATTCAGATGGCCAACAGACACATGAAAAGATGCTCCACATCACTAATCATCAGGGAAATGCAAATTAAAACCACAATGAGATATCACCTCACACCAGTAAGGATGGCCACCATCCAAAAGACTAAGAACGAGAAATTCTGGTGAGGATGCAGAGAAAGAGGAACCTTCTTACCCTGCTGGTGCGACTGTAAGCTAGTTCAACCATTGTGGAAAACAATATGGAGGTTCCTCAAAAAACTAAAAATAGAAATACCATTCGACCTGGGAATCCCACTCCTTGGAATTTACCCAAAGAATACAACTTCTCAGGTTCAAAAAGACATATGCACCCCTATGTTTATTGCAGCACTCTTTACAATAGCCAAGATATGGAAGCAACCTGGTTGTCCATCAGTAGGTGAATGGATAAAGAAGGTGTGGTACATATACACAATGGAATACTATTCAGCCATAAGAAAGAAACAAATTCTACCATTTGCAACAACATGGATGGAGCTGGAGGATATTATGCTAAGTGAAATAAGCCAGGTGGAGAAAGACAAGTACCAAATGATTTCCCTCATTTGTGGAGTATAACGACAAAGCAAAACTGAAGGAAAACAATAGCAGCAGGCTCAGAGACTCCAAGAAGGAACTAGTGGTTACCAAAGGGGAGGGGTGTGGGAGGGCGGGTGGGGAAGGAGGGAGAAGGGGATTGAGGGGTATTATGTTTAGTACACATGGTGTAGGGGATCACGGGGAAAACAGTGTAGCACAGAGAAGTGGCTTCTTACTACACTGATGGACAGTGACTGCATTGGGGTATGGGTGTGGACTTGATAATATGGGTAAAAGTAGTCACCACATTGTTTTTTCAAGTGAAACTTTCATAGGAGTTTATATCAATAATACCTTAATAAAAAATTTTTAAATAAATAAATAAATAAAATAAAACTACTTCAGTCACTTTAAATATAAATAGTTTCACTATTGACAATTATAAAGCAGATTGTCAAAGCTGATAAAAATGCACGCTGTGTTGTGTACCAAAAAAACCTCCTTAAATATAATGATGCTGAGTAAATAAAAGGAATGAAGAAAGTTATGCCATGTTAACACTAAACAAATGAATGCTGGACTAGCTATATTATTTGCAGACAAACCAGACTTCAGAATAAGGAAAGTTTTCAGGGGTAAAGAGGGACAATTACATGATAAAGAGATGAATACTCTATAAAGACATAACAGTAGTTAAAAACTATATCCTAAAAATAGAACATCAGAATATATGAGGTAAAACTGATAGAATTATAAAGAGAAATCTATTATTCTATTTGGAGAACTCAATATCCTTCTTTCAACAACTGATAGATGCTGTAGGCAATAAATCAATAGAGATAATTGATCTAACGGACATTTATAAAGTAATTCAACAACAGGAGAACATACACATTCTTCTCAAGTTTACAGGAGACATGCCATGATAGATCATGTTCTGGAGCACCAAACACACCTTAACATATTTAAAAGAATAGGAAGAATATAAAGTATGTTCCAAGACCATAATAGAATTCAGCTAAAAATCAGTAACAGAAGAAAGCTGGAAAATCCAAACAAAAAAAAAAAGTTGGAGATTAAATGACCCCCTCCTAAATAACACATGGGCCAAAAAAGAAGTCTAGACATAAATTTTAAAATATTTGGAACCAAATTAAAATGCAATACAACTTACCAAAACTTGTGGGATGTAGCAAAGACAGTGCTTAGAGGGAAAACTATAGATTGAATGCTTGAGGCTTGAACATTATACTGAAACCTCTGCTGTGTGAAATAACAGGCTTTGTAACCCCTAATCCAGCCTCATCACAATGTCTCTTAATTTATCTGATATTTATATGGGTAATTCTTCAGATCTATTTTCTAATTCGCTACCTCTATATTCAGTTATTTCTAGTCTGCCTTTTAGTTAACCTATTAATTTTAATTAACAATATTTTAAAATCTACATCTACTTATTTCATATTGTATTGATATATTTATAGTTCGTAATTATTTGTTCATAATTTACTCCCCTTTCAATAACTTTCACATTTATTTATTTTATATTCCTTTCCGAGCATATCTGTATCTGAAATGCTTTTGGGTCTAATTCAGCTGTTTATTCTTTGATGTTTTCATGCACAGTTCTTTACTCAGGTATCTGATTTCACCTTTGCATGAACTGGAGAGTCTAGGTTTAAGCTATATTCCTCCAGAGAGAATTTTTAGGCCTTCTATCTGGTGGCCTGGGGGCCTGCTAACTAGGAACCATTTTAAGATTAATTCTGGGCTTATAGTTTTAGGATCAGAGAGATAATGCATTCAAATCCTATGTACAACAGGGCTAGGCTGCAGTTATGCATTCTCATAGAGAATGCTTTTATTTTCCATCCAGATGCAGACACAAGGAACATGATGTTGCAAAAGGTACCATATTTATTGACCTTTTCCATAATGCACTGAAAACATTGCAGTGTCCTCAAAAATGTCAGTCCCATTATTGCTTGTCCAAGAATTTTTGCCAGCAGATAATCTTCTGGTCAATTCTTAACTTGATGCTATGGTTTTACTGGCTGGTTTTCCCTTTCTTTCTTAATACCCAAACCTGTGTGCTTGTGTTTGGACACACAGCAACTGCAGTGTTTTATCCAGCATTTTGAGGTGTTCTGTAGCTGGAAGAGTTTTCAGAATATATAGTCTGCTATTTTTCTGAGGTCTGTAAATTCCATTGACATCTAGTTTTTAGTATTGTGGATGAGAAGTTGATTCTCATGCTGAATTTTTTTTCTTTTATATATAAACTCTTCTCTCTGTATAGATTATATATTATTCTCTTTATCATATGAGTTCATAAATTCCACCAAGATATAAATGAATTTTTTTTTAAGTTAGTATATCTGACACTCAAACTTTTTAATCTGAAAACTGAGGTTTGTCATTTTGGGGACTTTATTCTCCTATTTGTTTCTTCTTGTATTTATTATTTCTTCTCTAACCAATCATTTCCTTCAAGAACTGCTCTCTTTAGTATTATTTTTTATTTCTTCTCTCTACACCACAAATTATTTTCTTCAGTAATGACTCACTTGTGGTTTTCATAACTTCTAAACCAATCCTCTTTTTTTAAAACATTTGTCCTTTACTGTAAGAGATTCTCTCTGGTTAACATCATGTTGATTTTTTGCCATGTCCTTCTATTATCTCATTGCCTCTGCGAAATATACATGGCATCTTCCTTCAGGAAGTTAATTCAGTATGACATACTCTTTTTTGAATCTTCATTGAACAATTTTCCTTCCTGGTTCTGCAGTATTTATTCCCAGGACTCTGGGCTCTAACTTGTTAAGGTCACTATTTTAATTACTTAAATTAATCTCCCATTGGTATCTTGGCCTCACCTTGCAAAGCAGCAAACGGATGATTACAACCCTTGGTTTTTAAATGATTTTTTTTCTTTTATTCCCAGTTTTTACATAGTTTTCTCCTAGTGATCTGCTACATTCCAGGAATGGAAACTTCTTTCCACTTGCACAACTTAATTTTTTTCTTGTTGTTCTCATTTCGTTTTAATACAAAAGTTAAAGTCATCAAAACCATGCGTCTTACTATGTTTGGTCCTCTCGAAAAGCTTCCAAAACAATACTGTGGGTCCGTTATATGAGTACATCTGAGGGCAGCAGTACTTTTTAAGGCAAGAGACCATATTATAAGTGTGATGAGTTGCACTTTGGCAACAACAGGAAGAAGGAAACCAAATGAGGGTTCAAGAGGCACAAAAGCCCAGGTTCCTTGGTAGCGCTGGAGCAGGTGTCTTGGGTCCCAGCCGTGTGTGTAGACGGCACTGGAAGATTTAAGTGACCCTCTTTTATCAGTGATATGCTTGGTGGGATGGTAATTGAATAGGCTTTTTCTTAATTAGGCATGTTGTGAATATGGAATTCCTTCAAGACCTTGCTACTGATTTTGCCCTGTTGTTGCTGACTTGCTGAACTTGGTGAGTTGTTGGGAGGTTTATTTTATAATACCTTCATAAGGATTGTCCAGGGAATTCTGGACAGAGCACACTAGGGACAGCTATTCGGTTTCCCCTTTTAGAGAAATCATAATTTTATGGTTTTTGCAGGAGACCCGATCTGTGCTTTAGAACACAACTGCTTCACCCAGGGATCAGAATCTGTAGACCTGCTTTTATTTCAACTTATATCTTTTAAATGTCATTTCAATTATAGTAGTATTTGAAATTTTTGATGTCTGTGTTGTAAAAGCTACATATTCAGAAGCCAAAGAGACTGACTTTGGAAAAATTAAAACATAAATGGAGTAAACACATTTTAGATGTCAGAGTTATTTGCTAATTTCACAGAAATTATGATCAGAAATTCTAAAATGCTGAAGGTAAAATAATATGTTTTTGTATTTTGTTTACCTAGAAATTCTATTTTATAGAGTAAAAGGAAAATATCTAAAACAAGTGCAGCAGGACTCACCTGTGAAACAAAGTCTGCTTGTTTATTTGGTTGGTGGATTATTTTCAAGAGTATGGGTGGTAAAAATGTTGGAAAAGGGAGAGTAAAGATATAGGTGGTAGAATGAAAAAGGATTTTTATTCTTTGCTAGGTTGTTGTCAGCCTTATTTAAAATTCAATTTTGATTTGCACCAAACACATTCAGCATAAATAAGCTTTCTTTATTTTTATTTCCCTTTTCCTCCTTCCATGAAAGTTCTGACTATTGAAGTACAATGGCAGCCCTATGTTTCTGTGGGCATGTATGTTTTCAAAAACAAAGCAAAAAGCATCGGCTATGTCCTCAGGATGTGAGACGGTTGCCTAGGCACTGACTGCTACTCTGCCACCATTTCTACTGCTTGACACTCGGATACTCAGAATTTATGCCAGCAGATTCTGCTTGACTGGCATTTGCAGTCATAAAAATTAAAAAGTGAAAGAATGTGAAAAATTTTGTATTTCCAGATAATCTACAACCTAATATTGTGGTTCAGCTTTAAATTAACTCACTAACAAAGGCAATAAATAAATAAATGCAGACATACAACACGCACACCATGTTTACTCCTGAGGGAGATTTTGAATGGAAATTGAAGTTTTTGAATAGTGCTACTTTCACTCTAAACCTCGTTGTTCCTCATTCTTAATCTACTGACCTTATTGGCTTCAAAAATATTCTTAAAGGAATTCATAGGGATTATAAAATGGAATTAAATTAATATAATGTGACTTGTAACTTAAATGTTTAATTATTTGAGTACTTCACGATAATTTGTTCTAGACTTCACAATATTTTGCATCATTAAATACCAGATACAGTCTGCCTTCTGGTTAGGTTTTAAGTGCTCTGACTGCAATGATGTCATTGAACATTTGACCAATGAGCTCAGCAAATGCCTCTGAGGTTGAATTATGTTCCATTATCAATGGCTCCAAAAGAAACTATCTTCAAAACTTAGTGGCTTACAACAACAATCATATTATTATATATCATTATTTTGTGGCTTTGTAATAGTGGGAAAAGTTCTGCAGGGGACTCCTTTCCCTCCAACATAGCACTGACAAGAGTCATTCAATGGCAGTAAGCTTGTGGTCTGGATGGGCCAAAAGGGCTGCACTCAGATGTGTGGCACCTGAGCAGGGACGGCTTGGAGGCTGGATCCAGCTGGGCCTTTTATTTCTTCCATGTAGTCTCAGGTCCGCTCATATGTCTCTACAGGGTAGCTAGACGTCTTACACGGTGGTTGAGGGCTCTAACAAGTGTTCCCAGGAAACTAGGCAGAATCTGTAATCTTTTTTTATGGCTCACACGCTGAAGTCTCGGAGCAACATCCCTGCCATATTATATTGGTCAAACAGGGCACTAACATCAACCCAGATTCAAGGCAAGGAGAATCAGATTTCGCCTTCCAGCTGGAGGAGTGGCACCGGATCTAAAGCCATCTTTAATCTGCAACTGCTGAGTTTGATGCCTCAGATCCTCTCTAGTTTGATGACTCCTCTGTAAGTCATCCTAACTAAGTGAACAAAAGGATTTTTGTTTGTTTCTAACATTCAGGAACTTAAAAAAAAAGAATCATTGATACTTTCTGGAAAATGGAATCGTGGTGCCGCTTCTAGGAATCAAAGGGATATAAGGTTAAATACATAATCTTTCCTCTTTGGGTTAGAACATTATTAGGAAAAGCAAAGCAGATTCTAAATTATGAGAGAGGAGAAACTATAAAAGGAGAAGTGACTAGAAAAGCAGTTGTCATGGTGAATCTGAAAGACACAATGAAAGGAGAAAGTAAAGAGGTAAATTAGGACATCATGAGATTTAAGTCAGCAGCAGCAGAAAATTAGATCCAAACCTACTCATCTGCTGCTTGGAAACTGTAGCCAATTCATGTTTAAAGTAGGAATTGTTTCTCTAACAAGACCTACAGTTATGGAGGTTGGTTACAGTTAGACTGGGTATTTCATCTATTTCTTAATAATAACGTAAGTTTTATTTTACACTATTTTACTTATTTAACATAGATTATTTTACTTACATTTTATTTAATAAGTTACTTTAAATGCTAAAGGTATACAGACTTATATTTTACTTAAAGACTTAGTGTATTTGAGTTATAATTTGTATTGTCTTAATGATAGCAAAATCATGCGGTAGCTGGGGAGGTTGACAGAGTGCAGTGCAGACCGCCGCTTCCGGGTCCAAGGTGGTTTGTATAGGATGGCCCCAGCACAAGACAGAGTTTGGTAGTTGTATGTAATGTCGTGATGTATGTGTCAGAACAGATGGGTATATAAGGATATAAGGGCCAAAAAATAAGGATCACTGGAAGCTGATAGCCTCTAGGAAATGGGATGTTAGCAAGCGTAAGAAACTTTCATGCCTTTCTTCAGCTATTTGGTTATGAGCAATGTTAAAGTTAAAGGGGGAAATAAAATGAAGGTTTCTATAAGCCTCAAAAATCATCAGTGTCCTTGATTCAGCATTCTACTTTCCACCGCAAAAATATTTTCTTATTTACCAATATATAGAGACCACTGGGGTGGACAAAAACATGGCCCAGAAACTCCAATTTGCTGACCCAGATATTCTACATGAGGTCAAGGCTTTCCCAGATCAGGGGCAGAGAGGCTTCAGCTGAACTTCACTGCAGTACAGTTGAATTAACCAGGACATACCGAGGAACACCTTCATAGAAGTTAATGTAACTGGGCACTTTCAAGGGTCCATGTTCTTTAATAAATGTGCCCATTCAGTAGGTACAAGGATTAAGACATTGCACCAGAGGTTTACATATATATCTTTCAAATGATTAATTTGGGTATAATGTTTCTGCACAAAATCCTAATACATAATTGAGGTCTTTACCATGGAGCAAGTACCACACTAGGTAGGATGTATTGGATTTACTTTATGCAAATTCTGGTGGAGAATTTTTGTGCACTGGTCAATAAAAATGTCCTTAGGGAAGGACTGACTTCCCCTCACTGGATCTATGTACTTTAAGTCTAATTTGGTCAAAAAGACAGAACTTTGAGTGTTTAATTAAATGCACTTAAAAATAATTATTAAATGGCTCTCTTGAATTTTGATGGAGCTTGAGAAGTAGTATTGAACAATACAGACATGAAGGTTAAAAATAATTATGCATGAAATAAGCCAGACAGAGAAAGACAAGTATCAAATGATTTCAGTCATCTGTGGAGTGTAAGAACAAAGAAAAAAACTGAAGGAAGAAAACAGCAGCAGACTCACAGAACCCAAGAATGGACTAACAGTTACCAAAGGGAAAGGGACTGGGAAAGATGGGTGGGAAGGGAGGGATAAGGGGGAAAAAGGGCTATTACAATTAGCACACATAATGTAGCAGGTGTGGGGGTGGGGTGGGGGGGTTTACGGGGAAGGCAGTATAACACAGAGAAGACAAGTAGTGATTCTATGGCATCTTACTATGCTGATGGACAGTGACTGCAATGGGGTATGTGGTGGGGACTTGATAATAGGCGGAGTCTAGTAACCATAATGTTGCTCATGTAACTGTATATTAATAATAGCAAAAAAAAATAGAAACCAAAAAAAATAATAATAATAATTATGCAGGAAAGAGATTACAAAATTAGAGCTATGTCAAATATATCTTTTTTTAAATGTGTGAACATTTATTTTCTTTGTAGGCTATAAAATCTCTTAATTTTCTTCCTGTAGAAGATTAAGAAGAATAGGGGTAGTTTTCAGGTCAAAAACTTTGTTTTCCATGACATTTAATCATACAGCTGTCTTAAATTTCTTTAATGCTTTGTTATTTTCAGAGTGCCTATATACCTTTTAATTATGTTCAAAATAGCATTTTAATAGACAGCTTTCTGATTTCATAGACAACAAAATAAACACAAGGAGAACAAATGCTTTGCTTAGTATCACAAAGCTAGGTTGCATGTGTATCAGTCCTAAAGCTAGACATGGTTTAGTCAAGGATAGAACCTTAGAACTCACCCTCTGTTATTTTAAGAGTCTGCATTCAGCTGTCAACATAATAGATTCTAGTATAACTTCTCTCACTTATTTAGGTAAATGGAAGTTTGTATATTTCTGGCTAGGAGAGCAAAAATAAAGTGAAAAAGATCTTTCTTCTTAACATTACAGAGCAAACTTTCACAGTGCTTTACCAAGGAATCTAATCTAATTTAGGAATTGAAATAGGTATTAAACCCAGCAGTTCACATAGATCTACTCAGGTGTACAGATCTCCCTCAATACATAGCAGTCTAGGTCAGGTCATGAAAAAAAATCCCACTCCAATTAGTTCAGTAGATGGGATAAATGAAACGAGTAACTAAAAATCTTACACAAGAGATCAATATCTAAACAAAGTGGTAAGAAATTCAAGATTAACAACAGTAGTTACTACCTTTCCAGAGATGGTAGGACAAGAGGAAAGGGTATTATCATAACCTGAAATCTCAGGTCACTTGGAAGGAATTGAAATAGCACTGAGGACTTCCAATTGGAGCTGTGTCTGTGGAAGGAAGGGCTCCCCATGGGTGTCAAACTGCACTGAAAATGTAGACAATACTAGAGATTCAGCCCAAAACAGAGAGAGCAAAGACATGAAATTCCTGTCTTCATGTCTCTTGCCAGTGCCTCTGGTTTATCAAATCTAATTTAGAAGAGAATATACAACTGTACCAGGTAAATGTAATTTATGTGGATATGGGACCGAACGGGAAGTATAGCAGATAGGGGTGAGATCAACTAGGCACACAGAAGTATAGATTATTGTGCATAATCTAAGAATCCTGGTCCGCTGTGTAGTAAGTATCCACTAGTTAGAGTTTAAGTTTTATGTGCAGGAACTAGAGTAATGCTTTCAGTAACCCAGTTTTACTTGTTTGAATTACATTTCATTCTTCATATAGTCAGAGAGAATACTTTATGCTCTAGCCCAGAGTCATGGCATTCTTGGTAGATGACCATATGGCTACAGCCTGGTTTCGTTGATTAGCTCTAATTTAGCTTAACTAATAGTTCATCACTGGATGATTGGTCTTCTAGGACAGGAGACCAAGGAGTTACAGTTTCTAGTTCATCTTCAACCATCTTCCTAAAAATGATGGCAATATCAATGAGAGGGAGAGAGAAAGAAGAGGGGAAAAATATTGTTTCAGATTAGGATTATGATGTGATGAGCCACCAGAAAAGAATATCCGAAGCTCAAGGTCTGGAAGACTAACACCAGAATAGGACAAGGGGGTGTTGGGGATTTTGGAAAGGAGAGGGCTGCCATGGAGAAGGGGCGTGGAATTTAAATTGAAAGACCATATCTGAAGTTGTGTTAATGGCTTTGCTTAAAGAAGAGGCAACTCTGTTCTCCCATCAAGAAAGAGATGAAGGAGTGTGCTTATTATCTATTGCTGGTTTTCTCTATCTGTAACTAAGACAGTTCCCTAGGATATACTTTCTTCTTCTTCACCCTGTCTCGACAATACTTAAAAGATGCAAAATACATTTTCAGTACATTGTAGTATATCAACATTTTTTCCTATCTGTGCTAAGGAAGTTGTTCTTTCTTCAAACAAGGAGAAAGAAACTAAAATTTCTTCTCTGAACATATAATCCTCTAAATTTTTATTTTCAGCTTTGTCTCCTTCCCAGAAGTGTATGATATAGTCATGGAACGTTCATACGTGAGAGAAAGCTAGGGCTTTGCTTACCAGAGTGGTCCTCTGGAATCTGACTCTACCATAATCTAATTCCCTCTTCAATACTTACTTAGTTGTCCTTTTTGGAGTCAGTACACTCACAACATTTAAAGTGAAACTGATAGTGGGAAAAAATTCAGTTTGGAAAAGGCATTGGAATGGTGCAATCTTATAGTTAATTTTGGCTAGACTAAAAAAGAAACTATGTTTCAAGAGATCCCAAGTTAAAAATACTTCCTAGAAAAAGAGTAACATAGTAACAAGCTCAGACTAGTATGGATTCATAGAATAAAGGCTACAAAACAGCAGAAGTTACCTGAAAATGGTGATATCCATTAGGCTTACAGTAGTAAGTTCTAACAAAAGTTTGCCTGATATGAGAAACAAAACAAAACAAAAAACCCCACACAAGTAGCTACTCAAAAAATGGCTTTGAATGAAAAAAATGTGATACAGTTCAGGTGTAGTCACCTAGTAAAGTTTGATTAGTCTTTCTAAACTAGTCTCATTCTTTTATCTTTTGTAATTATCTACAAATTCAATTCACCATGCAGCACTTCACAACCCCAACAGATCCATCTGTCCAAAATATTTTTCACCCAAAACCAGAGTCAAGTACATGAGAGGTTTTGTTTTTTTGTTTTTTTTTTTAAGGAGAAAAGAAAATTAGAGGTCATTATTCTAGATTTTCATCAACAGTGAAAACTTTTGAATAACAGAAAATGATTCTTCCTTACACTACTGGTTTTAGCTCTCAACTTTCAAAAAACACCAAAAGACATTCTAAGCAGGCCTATAATAGACGGTATCCAGGCATGTATTTTAGAAAAAGGTTGGATGTTGGCTGGCATGATCTATCAACTTTGAGCAGCTATGGCTTCTTTTTTGCATACAGTTTTGAAAATAACCTCAAAGACCAATTCTAAATTCATGGTTGAACGCTGCATTTTATGTCCCATAATAAATTTTTCACATGTAAAATGGGAGCTAGATAAAAAGGATATGAAAGGAATCTGTGAATAAATGTTTTGGATCTGGAAAGAGTTAGGGTGAGTTAGTGAGACAACCCTTACAATTTGTGTTCAGTTCTGGGCAAAGTACCTTAACTGGGACATAAATAAGTTAGAGTGAATTCCCAGAAGAGTTACCAGAAGAATAAGATACTCAGGAGCATGGCATATGCAGAATATTAAATAGCTGGAGTATATATACTCTGTAGGCAATAAATAAGCTGGCATAGGAAATATTTCTTCAAATACCTGAGAAGCTGTCCTGTGGGAGAGGAAAAGAAGAATTCTGTGGGGCTCCAGAGTTTAGATCAAGGATGAAAGAGTGAAAGTTTCAGAGAGTGACATTTCCACTCAACAGAAGGAAGAACTGTATATCAATAAAAAGTAGCAAACATTGGAATGATTTTAGCCAATTGCATAGGAAGAATATAAACAAATATTATATTTGGGTATGAATGGTGCAACAGATATAGAAGCAACACTGGACAGTGTGCAGAATTGCCTCATCTCTCTTTCTGTTATTTGGTGAAATCATGTAACCAAAGATATAGGCATCATTTATTTAAGATGAATTAAAGAGAAGCAGTAGAAATTTTTAGCAAAACTTTGTCACATACCTTATATAAATGATTTTCAAACTGGCAATTATAATCTGTGTGGGCATGCAACCAATTTAGTGGGTCAGACAGTACTGTCAAATGATTTAAATAAAATAGAGAAAGTATAGGAACTAACAAGGGTTAAGTATTGCATTGTACATCTTATTTTTTTAAGTGTGTGTGTACACTACCATGACATAAAGTCTATTTTCCACTGCAGACTATGTCCTAGAACTTCCGTAAAACATATAGAGCATGTCTCTATAGCAGTTTGCACAATTTCGATTGAATTAGATAATGAAGTAAAACAAAGTACAATGACTTGCTACTGCATATTTTCCCTAGTGTTCAGTGATACACCCTTAGCTTGAAATCAACGTTGTTGGCAATATTTACACTGCAGAAAATGGCAAACACTATGAATAGGGCTTTTTTTTCTTTCACAGAGTCAGTTGTTATATAATTACTATCATATTAGTGAATTTTGTCAATAGATTTAAAAATTATAGGTGGCTTCTGTTTGTCTAGGAGGGCCTGGACTGAGAATCTCTGGCTATTTCAATTTCATTTTTATGCTATTCTGCCCATCCTCTGTTAGATCAGGGAACATTAGCCCCTTTTAGAGGGAAGATCAGAAAACTAACATTCCGGACATCTGAAGGTCACATTAAATGCGTTCATCCATTTCCACTGCTTGAGAATCACCAAAGAAATTCTGTGCTTCTTTTTGGTAAGACAAGAATAACCCAAAAGAGAAGACATATCATGAATAATTCTTCAGGCAGTAAATATAAAACATTTTGTCACAAATAGTAATCTGTAAACTTAGTTCCTTTCCCTTTTAATTTTTCTCTTCTATCAAACAAAAATAACTTGTTTTTCTTAACTTGAAAAACTCATTCTTGCACAATTTCATCTGAGACTCAATCAACATTCTGTGGGAGGGAGATTTCCATACAGTTGCCCCTGGGTCACTGTTGGCCTATGAAAATGCCTTTCCTTTAACTCCTCCACTCTTCACTGCAAACCTTCACTCCAAACAGCACAGTCATACTAATGTTGAAATGTAATGAAAAGACCAATATATAATAAAATTAAAAAATCATGAATCAATAGTGGTGACTCTGCTGACAGCTTCCTAACCAAGCACAGAGCACACTGATTCTTACACTAGCTGGAATTTTACTCCTGCATCAAAAGAGAGCTCATATATGGAGGTTTTCTATTGCTGAGATAGATGTAAAAACTATGCATGACTAAGATACAATGAAAAATTAAGTTTTTCTTTTCTAAATTAGAGGTTCAAAGAAAAAGAATGACTGTGGAAGAACCTTTGGCAAACTAACCTACTGTGTTCTTTGCTGATACAGCTCTTAATGTAGTTGATTCTGTTACAGTTTCTGTGAAAAAATGTACATAAAATCTTGAGGTACAAACGTTTTGGGAGCACATCTTTTCAGCTCAATTGCTCTATGCTGGTAGATAGATGATTTTGTTCTATTAGGGTATAAACTATAATCTCTTCCTGGAGATGCTGTCAGGATAGTCTATTATAAAGGCAGGCAGTTAAGAACTTCTTAAATGTACCTGATGTAAATGTCTTTAAAACTTCTCCATGGAAATGGAGAACATTGCCTAATAAACCCCCTACTTAAGGGGGAAATAGGTCACACTGGAGTTTCCCTTTCTCTAGCCTAAAAGGCCTTAGTAAGGTTAAACTTCTGCCAATTAGCCTCATCTCAGTTTTTATCATTTTCCTTGACGTGTCCAAATCCTCACCCCAATTGTTTTTTAATCATACTGTTTTCTTCCTATTAGAAAGTTAAGACAGGTACATAGATATTTCTAATCCTCAAGTTAAATATTTTGTTTTTTTCTTAAATGCTTCAATTAAGTATCTGACTTGATTTTTGACAAAGTCAAGCAAACAGTAAACAAAACTAATATAAAATTAACTTGCAAAACACCTGGACAGGCAGAGACCCTGCACCGCTGGAGCTCTTCTTGCCTCACCATTTTATGTTACAGAATGTTTAAAAGCATAATTACACATTAAAAAAAGGACACTATTTCTTCAGCAAGAATTCTTACTGTGTATAGTATATTAATGTTAGCATAATAAGTTCACACATCTCATGCCAACTAACCTCTGAAGCATGCTGTATGATGTAATATTTCACTATGTTTGAAAAGAGATAGATTCAAATTTCATGTGATGTGTTTTATTTTTCAGTGTTTCTATGGGGCAGTATTTGTGGGAAACAAATTATGTACAATTAAATATTAAAAATTATAAGCATCAGTGTTTTGCTTTTCAGAGAGTTGGGCACAAAGTTGTCCTACTATATAAATAAGTAACAAATTAGAGATTGCTTCTAAAGATGGTGTATATCAAATGCTTTATAAACTGTCTCCATAAAGCCAGATAATTTTTGCCACATGCTACTGTGGGATATATCACCAGGAGTGAATTTAAAATTTCAGTAAGTGCACCGAGAAATCGATTTACCACCTAATCTTGTCTCTGAACGTTGTAGCAATAAAACATTATTCAAAATGTGACAAGTGCTCTGGCACCTGCCTTAGAAGTGGGAATTGTCAGTAAAATAGTTATTTATGTTTATTAAGAATTAACGTAGTTTGAAGCACTCTGGAGGGAATTACAGGCGGATTAAAAGTATTTGTTTATCCGTGATAAGATTCTGAGTCTTTGGAAATATTTTCCAGGCTTTTCATTCTTTTATTCACCTTCTTATTTACATGCATTTTGGTCCCCCCACAATTTCCCTTATGATTACTGATTGTTTTTATGGATTGCTCTGTATTGTAGAAAGATTAATACTCAGGCTGAGTTTTTGCAAGAATCTCAAGTTCAATTTTAGACCAAGATAACATTCACAATCTTACGATGTCTGGAACTTATTCTCAAATTAGGAAGGGAAGGTGAGGATTTCCCTCTAATTTTAGCATGACCTACTATAAGTAACTTCTTTTTACCTCTAAATATTATTTTTTAGTATGCAGATAAAGTTTTTTGGCTTTATTTGTTTTAATTTCAAATATATTTCATTTTAGGTGTTTAGTCTCTATAATAAAAAGATATGTTCTCTGAAGAAAATGTGAGGTCGTCTTAAGTTGGATAACGTATGAGAGCCTGAGAAGTGTATTCTGTTCACATCATTGAAGGAGCATGATGGGCCCACAGTAAAGCAGGGGCAGAGACCTAAGTGTGGAGCTCCCGGCTGGGGACAGGCCTTACCTGCTCGTGTGGGGAAACTCAGGGCATGACATACACAGACAGAATTCGTTGCCTCTGAGCCATAGAGCTCAGTCCTCTGTACTCTAATGTTAATCATTCAATTATTGGCTCTGTGTTTTGCCTCCTGTTTACCTGGGGACGTTTTCCTTGGCATCAGCAGCCTACACCCACAGGGTCTGGAGTGTTCATGTACCATCAGTATAAAGGGCTCTGAACAGGTCACTGAGAGATTCATGATAGGGATTTATGAGAAAATTAACTAATAGGCTTAGTTAAATATACATATATATATTGATATTAAATAAAAAGACTTGATGCCTTCAGTCCAATTATAATGTTCAGATTTATTGTTGCCTAATTCCTAAGTTGATTTAAATTTATTTGTAGACTAGACATATCAGGCAGTATTTCCTAATCCCTTAAACAAGCATACCCCCTTTTATTGTGCTTTGCTTTATAGCACTTTGCAGATTTGTTGTGATTTTACAGATTAAAGGACTGTGGCAGTCCTACGTTGAGCAAGTCTGTTGGTAGTTTTTCCAAGAGCTTTGTTCTCTTGTCTCTCTGTCAGATTTTATAATTCTCAGAGAACATCAGACATTTTCATTATTATTATATTCCTTAAGTTGATCTCTGATTAGGGATCTTTGATGTCACTATTGTACTTGGTGGGGGGGCGGACACC
Source organism: Phataginus tricuspis (assembly GCA_029783875.1). Classification (NCBI taxonomy): domain Eukaryota; kingdom Metazoa; phylum Chordata; class Mammalia; order Pholidota; family Manidae; genus Phataginus; species Phataginus tricuspis. The sequence continues at coordinate 1,890,165 of JAQQAC010002629.1, read as the reverse complement.
ACAAACTATGTCTGTATAAAAAGGGACACGTAATCGGTTAATGCCGTGTGCATTGTCTGCCCCGCCAACTGGCTGTTCCTACATCTCTCTCCCTCTCCCAGGCCTCCCTGTTCCTTGAGACACAGCAGCATTGAAATCAGCCCAATTAAAAACCCTCTCATGGCCTCTAAGCGTGCAAGTGAAAGAGTCACACGCCTCTTATTCTAACTCAAAAGCTGGAAGTGATTAAACATAGTAAGGATGCCAAAAGCCAAGAAAAGCTGAAAGCCAGGCCCTCTTGCACCAAATGGTTAGCAGAATTGTGAATGCAAAAAAAAAATTTCTTGAAGGACATTAAATAAAATATTCATTTGACTTACTTTATTGTGATATTTTTTTTATTACGTGGCCTGGAGCTAAACCTGTATTATTTCTGAGGTGTGTCTGTAGTCCTGTATGTATTCACCCCACAAATTTTTATTGTCTTGGGTCTTGAAGGCATTTGATGTGGCAAATATAGTATATCTATATAGGAGGGACTTACTTGTAACAATTGAATAAGTGTTAGGCTAAGATACTTTATTTAAAATAGTTAAATCCCCAAAGTAACCCTCTTTTCAAATCTCTCATTCTACTTCATAAAATCAGAATTAAGAAGCTGCAAAGCTGTTAAAATAGCCTAACTTTATAAATAAACTGAAGTACAAATAGTACTTAGCACATGGTAAATGTATATATATCTTAGACATTATTGTGGCTAGTTTTCTAATCTTGTTACTGCTATCCAAGCAACTGAAAGAAAACTGAAGTCCAGAAAGAAGTGATTTGCCCAAGACTGTCCAGCTGGTGGGAAGGCAATCAGGACTTGATTAACGAGTTTGGGATCAACAGGTCCAACTGAATCAATAAGTTGGACTCGATTAACAAAATCTATTTTCTTTTCAGCAACTTCTCCTCTGAATCTTTATAATCAAAGTAGTTTCCCAAGACCTGAGCTAGAAGTGATACCCACTGACCTCTGCTTTGACCCCAGGCCATGAGCCTAATTCATCCCTTGTAGTTTCTGGTGTCTACCCGGGCTTGGGTCAGGTCCTGCTAATGGTTTCTGCCCATTGGCTTCCTGTTAGACATTTCTTTTTCTTTCCCTCACATTTCTGTTGATAAAGCCTCCCCATAGTCTGTGGTCTCAGTGCTGGGATGTTCCATCTATGGAATGAGCAACTGGCATGCTGGTGAAATCTTGGTTTCTTTTTAATGCTAACATCTCAGTGTTATGACCTTTTCTAATGGAACCAGTTTTAAGACCTATTAAGGATTGAAGAACTCGTGGCCTAGAACCAGAGACAACAGGCATAGATTTCTCTTATCTACCTTTACTCAAATCTAGCCATTTCATTGAATTTACCCATTTATTTCCCTTGTGCCAAGCTTAGATCTGAAATGAAACATTATCATATTGTCTTCTAATTTGCTGAGCTTTTATTCTTCCTCTTTAATTCTTCATTTTCTTAGCTTCTCATTCAGTATATCATCCTCTATCATCCTTTGGAAAATTTCTTTTTCTTATTAAAAATATTTATTGGTTTCATTTGAGTAAAAATACATGCACAAAATATTAAAATGAAAAATATCAGTCTTATGATCCAAGATCTGCCTCCTCAGTCCTCCGCTGAGACATACTTTGACAACTATTTCTAATGTTATTGTTATCTTTTATTTGTTATCTTTTATTTATTGACAAGTATATCTAATTTTATTGCTATTTTATTGTGACTAAACCTATGTCTCTAAGTAATGGTTTATAATAATATTTGTCAGTGTGACATCTGCATTCATCCCTTTTATTTATATAATATGAGGACTTGTATAATGTACTCTATCGCATGTCTCCTGTGACGCCTTGGAGACTTTTTCCAGGAAACTCTATGGTCCATGGAACAACTACGACCATAGAGCTTACATTCATTTGCTTCTGGAGTTGGATCCACTGTTCATTGATATACATGATTTTCCCTTTATTTTCACATTTTTGCATTCAATAACATGAATGGATCTCAGATCATCATGCTAAGTGAGTGAACCCAGACACAAAAGACTAAATATTTCATAACTCCATTTATATGGCATTTCAGGAAAGGCAAAATAACACAAGGACCAGAAAACAGATAGGTGATTGACTCTGGCTGAGGGTTGACAGGTGATTCATTTCCAAGAGCCCTTGTGGAAATATTTAGGGTAATTAAAATATTTTGTTTTGATTTTATGGTGTCTATGTAACTGTACACAAATGTAAATATTAATCATATGGTGTCATTAACAAAAATCATATGTTCATTATATTTCAATTAAAAATAAATGGTGTTTTAAAATTCTATATTATTTATTGTGTCAGTTCAGATACCAAAAGGAAGACTTGCAAGTATCCAATATCTTAAGAAAAATAGAAGTTTATTTTGTTCCCTATAAAGTCTGAGTTGGTATATGTCTCTACTCCACAAAGATAGCAGGACTCCACAGAGGCCATCCCATCTGCCACTCTCCACGTCTCTGATTGAATATGATGACTTCAGCTACTACAGTCATGCTGTGTCATGCCTCGGTTCAACCAGTAATTAAAGGGAAAGAGCAAGAGAGGAAAAAATCCCCCAAAACTCAACCTATTTCTTTTGCATATCTGGTCAGAATTGTACTTGACATTTTCTATTGTCCAGAATGTGAAAATGAACAAAGATAACCTAAATGAGAAAAAACAGAGAGTACTTACTTGTACAAGGGATTGAATTCGGCAGAGACTCGAAGGCAAGAAAGGAATGAAAAAGCTCTGAAGTGAAAAAAGGGAAGGATTCAGTATGCTCTGATTGGATCTTCTGGTCTGGAGAAGTTGGAGGCGAGTTAACTAGAAGTGGGCATCTTGTGTGATAGGTTTGGAGTCATGGTTTTGTATTTTTAGTCCTGAGTTGAATGCAGGGGAATGGATAAGCTGGCAATTGTTGACCAAGTCTTGACTGTTCAGGCATCCAGACTTTGTGGTCCAGCTTCCCAGGATGGTCACTGTGGATGTGGTGAGTCAGAGTTCCTTTGACATGTATGGTCTGGTCGTTCTCCATCTGTGTGTTGTCGGTCAGTAAATTGGTCACATGACAACACTTTGATAAAAAGGAGTCCGGGCGATGTGGTTTGTTCTTATGGGTGGTTATTACCCAACTGAATTTCTATCTTGATATAAAAGGAGAACTCCCACAGCCAGCACTTCTGGACAGTCAAGTATTTTTATACATGTTGGTCTCCGTGTATAAGACATTGAAAGAATACATTCAACCCTACCCTAAAATAGATAATCTCAAGATATTGAAAAGTTATTGCTTACAATCCAAACGCTTGGATTTCAGAATTATATGCAGTTATCAGGTCCATAAATGATTCCTTGTGGTGGGAATGTCTATCAATGAGGAACACACCCAACATACAATGAATGATTAGGAAAAGAAAAATTGCAACCCTAACTCCCATCAAGAGAATAAAAAACACATTGAAATGAAATGACCAAATCCTGTAATGGAGAAATTGCTAAGAATTCCTACTGAAGAAGTAAAATAAGTCTCTTGGTTACCCCATCTGGCTACCACTGGGCAGTAGGTCCTCAACTATTTTCTTCTGAGAAAGCTCCTCTTTTCTTCTGTGGTTTCAAACAACCCAATGTGAGATTGTCCTTTGTCCATTAGTTCTCTGGCTTATCTGAAGTGGGCATTGAAGACTGACCTACTCGAGGCCATATAGTTTTCCCAACTTACTTTCTATATGTCAGTTTCGGGGCCTTTGTGAGGTTGTTTTAGGAATCCAGTAATCACAGACTTTCTCAAGCAAAGCTAGTAATATTTTTGTAGTATAATTTCTTCAAAACTTTACTATTCTAGTCTACTGGATTCTGGGAAATTCAGTGCAATAATACCTAGAAATAATTTCAAAGTCTAAAATCTGTCTTTTATTTGCTAGGCTTGTCTTCAGTCCATCAGAGTCTTTTCAACTTAATTACATATAACTTAGGCCATCTGAAACAATAGGTTTGAGTGGATAGAAAAAGACCTTTATTTCATGTATGCTGCTTGGATGGCTTCTATTTTTTGTTGATAAAAAATTACTGTGAGAAGCTTCAGAAAGGCTTAGGGGCACAATCTTATTTCTTGAGTATCATCTTTTATATCGGCTTTAGTTGGGGCTAGGTTTTTTTTCCCATATTTATGAACTTAAGTCATAATGAAGTAGAAGCTACAAACAAAAGACCATCATTGCCAGAGTTCTTTGCCTAATATCTTGCATAATGGCTAGATTTAGATCAAAATTCTGTTTTATAGAGCTTTTGTAAAAGCAGTAAAAAACAGCCAAATGCACAAACATTCTTAGTTTGAAAACAATCATTTCCCCTAGAATTATAGTCTCTATTGGCACATGGTTTACCTGAGAAGATACCACAGGCTTTACCGCAATCACCAGTTCTCCAAACTGTGTCCTTGATGTCTCGTGTTCTGCTGCTAAACCATGCTACATATCGTAAGTTTTGCTATGTCAACATCTCATTTCTAGGTGCTAAATTCTGTATTGGTTAGGCTATCATTGTGGTTGGTAAAACAAAGACTTAAAATTAACAATGACTTAAATAAATTAGACATTTATATCAACATAAAAGTTGAAGCTTTAGGTTAAATTTCCATGTTACAATTCAACATGATCCTAAGCTCCCTCCAACTTGTTACTTTTCTGTCTCAACAAGTGGCTTCCCTTTCATGGAACGTGATAATCTCTCCTGTCTTTACTACCATTCCAACCAGTTTGGGAGTGGAAAACAAAGAAGGGGCCACGACCATTACAATACAATAAGAGCACAACCAGGAATTGACGCAATCGGCAGAAAGGTAATCTAGGAGTTACAACCTTTTTCTGGCATAGAAGGTCACTGCTCATAATCAGAACTGTAAAAGGAAGTTTATCAGGCAAAAAGATGATACCAGATGGAGACAAAGATGTGCATGCAGGAGTCATGAACAGTAGAAATGGTAAATATGTGGGCAAATGATTTTTAAAAATCCAATTTCTTTGAAAGGTAACTGTTTAAAATAATAATAATACATTGTGAGATATAAAATACATTCAGACATAAAATCTATGACAGTTATATCACAAATTATGGGAAGGGGCTGAAAGAAGTATATTTATATGAGGCCCTAATATACATGAAATGTCATGATATTATTTCAACATAGATAGTAATAAGTGTGTATATAAAAATCTGAGAACAACCAAAAAAAGAGAGGAATATATAAAAACGCAATAAATAGCATAAAATAATGTGGTCAGCTACTACAGGAATAATAAAATAATACAAATGCAGGAAAAAGAGGAAACATTGGTGACTTTCCCATTTATATGAATTTGTCTAAGGAAAGGCCCCAACTAGTGCCGCAAAGGCTGGCTCAATTTCAATAGAAAAATCAATGTTGGACAGATTAGAATAACCAATGTACACGAGTCAAGATGATCATCACAAGAAAGTAAGGAAGGAAATTTCTTAAGAGAGCAATAGAAGGCTACTATTTCTTACCTCTAAAGGTTCTCTAAATATTGATCTAATCTGTGAGTACACATGCCCTAGGAAAACTCCAAGCAGCACAACCAAGGCTAAAAGAACTGAGGAACGATTTCTGGTTCTACCCACAGAGAAAGATGATATTTTAGTTCAAGGTTAGGCACAAAATTTGGTCATCTAAACAAAAACAAGACACTTCAGAAGAGCACAACAGAATCCAGAATCTAAACAATGTATCATTTACAATGTTGAAGATGCTATGTAAAATTATTAGACATGTAAGGGGCAAAAGATAATATAATTCATAGAGAAAATAAAAGGCAATAAATTTGATAAACCTTGTAATGATTAAAATTTCAGATTAACAGAATTATAAAGGAACTAATACAGTTATGATAAAAGATATAAATAAAAATATGTTTGTAATGAATAAACAAATTATATAGCTGTAGAAAATAGAAACTTTTAAAAGTAATCAAGAAGAAATCTATACAAAAACAAAATTCCTGAAATTAAAAACAAGTACTGGATGAACTTAACAGCAGACTGGAGATGACAGGGGGGGAAAAAGTCAGCAAACAATTATAGAAATTACCCAATCTGAAAAACACGTAACAGGTTGAGGTGAAGAAAAAAACCAGAAACCTTAGAACCTATGGAACAATATCAAAGGTCTATTATGATTTAATTGAAGTCCAAGAGGGAAAAGAGAGAAATTTCGGGATGACAAAGTATTGTAGAATTAATGGGCCAAAATTTCCAAGTGTGCTGTAAGAAAAATTTACATATATTCAATTCACATTGAAAAAATGGAGAGAATTATAAATTGCCAATGACTTTATATAAGAAACAATATATACCATAAAACAGTGGAAAATAAATAGTAAGATGGTAGACATAATCCCAGACATATAAAAAAATTATACCAAATATAAATATATCAAAAAGTCCAAATAAAGTGAGAAATTATCATAAAAAGGAGTACTCAATTATATGCCATTCACAAGAGATGCAATTCAAATATGATTAAAAGTAAAAAAAAGGCATACCTCATGCAAATTTCATGTACAGAAAGCTAATGTATCTAAATTAATATTAGACAAAATAGAATTTAAGACAATGAATATTACCAAAGATAGAGCTGTGCTCCATAATGATTAAATAATAAATTGATTAAAAAAGCATAACCAGGCCAATGTGGATAAAACTAACGATTATATTCAAAATACATGTTGTAGAAACTGACAAATTCACAAACGTATTAGAAAGTTTTAACGCCCATTTCACAGACATAGCTGATGTAAACATTATAAACCAATAAATCTAGCAGATATTTATAAAGCACTATACTCAAAAAAGATGACATAAACTTTTATTAAATTATACACAGATTATTCAATAAGACAGAATATATGTGGAGTGATAAAAAAAGACTCAATAAATTTCAAAGATTTGAAATTATATAGAAAATGGTCTCTGATTACAAGGAACTGAAATCGAAATCACTAAAAAATTTCTGGAAAAAGTTTCAAGTTTGCAAATTAAGCAACCCACTTTTAAACAACTCATAGTCAAAAAGAAAATCATAAGGGCCTTTAGAAAATATTTCAAATTGAATGAGATTTTTAAGATGTCACATTAAAATATGTGGAATATATATTTCTTCTATATGCTTAGAAGGGATTTTATCACTTTGAGTTCTTAAATTAGAAAAGAAGAACCATTTAAAATATATTTAAATACTCACCCTAAAATCTAGAAGAACAAATTATATTCAAAGAATGTAGAAAGGGAAAAAATCATAAAGATTTGTTTCCCTAGATAATAATGTAGAGAATTACATTGATTATTGAAAGTTAAACTAACATTGCATTCCTGGGATAGACTCTTTTATATATTAATGGATTTTATTTGTTAGTCTTCTGTAAAAAAGCCATATGATTTGGGAACTTTTTGAAATGCAGTTTTCTGGGTCCTCCATCAGAAGCTCACAAGTGTTGGGGAACTGGGGCTCCTTAGATGATGTGCCCCCGTGTGGCCCACACCAGGAATGACAGCTCCTGTTACTCTGTCCTTTGCATTTGCTCCTTACATCGTCCCTCCAATCCGCTTCTGCAGTCTTCCTCTTTTCACTGAATGACACCACCACTACTCTTGTTCCTCGGAATATATATGTATAATATTATATATAGTATACTATTAATATATTAAAATATTATAGTATATTATGATTCTGTCATAGTAAATATAATATAGCATTAATATAATGCATTGTTAAAATATATAATAATTAGCATGTTAATTATTTATTAATATATTATATATTAATATATATGTTATCAATATTATAATATGATCTAATATATGGATTTTATATACTGTATCATGTATACATGTATGTATATATATAAAATCTTGCAAGCATACCCACCTGCTCCTTCCCTTCCCATACCCTGTCAACAAATTCTTGGTCTCTAATTTCAGAATATTCCCAGCATTTGACAAATTCTCACTAATCTTTCTGCCACAGCCACATTCTAGCAAAATTTTTCTTTACTTTTATTAGACTCATCACCTCCCACCTGGATCCTTCCAGGCACTTCTGAGCACAGCAGCAGCAGTGACCACAGTGATTCTGTTAAGCTGTAATTCAGGTCATGCGAAATCTCTACTCAAAACTCTCCAAAGAATTAGCATCTCCCTTAGGGTAAAAGTAACAGCTTACTTATATCTACATGGTCCTGCCTGATCTGGCTACTTGCTGATTTTCCAGCCTCATCCCTTTTAATTTATTTCAGCAACACCAGCAGCCTCTCCTCTGATTCAGGACCTTTTGTTCTTCACTTTGCCTGGGGAAGTTTGTGTGAACTTTGGCCCCTGTCTTGAGCAATACAGGTTGTTCAATTTTGGGTATTATTTCTGCTGTATAACTAATTCTGTCGCTTCTTACAGGTTTTTATCCTAAGTTACCTTAGAAGTGATGCTTTCCCGACCCATCATAAATGAAATTTCAAACCCCTTCACATGCTTTAAACCCTTTCCCTTCTCTCATTTTGTCTCCTATGCTTTTCTGTAGCACTTAACACCATCTAACATATCATAAACCTTATTTATTGTGTTTATTTTTTATTGCCTGTCTCTTTCCCATGAAAGTAATATTCTTGAATGCAGGTATCTTTTTCTTCTCTTTTGCTCATTGCGGAGTTTAGGACTCTGGTTGATGCAGAATTGGTATTTAGTGAATATTTTTTGAATGCATGAAAGTATATTGAGACCCATGTTTATTATGTCACCTGCTCAATTTCACAAAGTTAATTTATATTATTGTTCAAATGAATAAGCATCAATAGCTAATATTTATTAAATGTGTACTGTTGATCAGGCACTGAGCTAAGCTCTTTGATGTATATTTCAGTTTTTAACTCAAAAGAACTTAATGTGAGAGACACTATTATTATTATCTCTGTTTCAGAAACAAAGACATTGATACAGAGTTTATAAATTGCCCAAGGTAAAAAAAAAAAAAAAAAAAACAAGAGCTATGGAAACCAAGAATGCATCACACAGGTCATTTGATTTCAGAGTCCATGTACTCAACTGTGTTATTTATCTATTATTATATAGCAAATGAAGCCAAAATTTAGCAGCTTAAATCAATAAGCATTTACTATTTCAGTTTCTCTTAGTCAGGAATCCAGACACCATTTAGGGATGCCCATGATTCAGGAATTCTCAGGAAGGTACAATCAAAGTTTTGGCCAGGGCTGTGACTATCTCAGGGCTCCACTGGGGAGGACCCACTTCAAGGGCACTCATTTGGCTCTTGGCTACTTCCAGACCATCACTGTCATTTTCCAGAAACACCAGCTTCTTGGCCCAGGAAACTCTCCATAGGGCTATTCATAGCAAGCCATCCTGTTTCCCCCAGTGTAAGGGGGGCGCTCCAAGGGAGAGAGAGAGAGCGTGACAGATTGTTCCAGAGGAAGTCACAATGTTTTTCTAATTAATCTCAGAAGTGAAAACACTTTTGACATATTCTATTCATTAGAAGTGAGTTATGTGGTATAGTCAGCACTCTCGGAGGGATCCCTTAAAGGCGTGAATACCAAGGTGGAGGACCACTTAAAGACTATGTAACACAATAACCATTCTGGATGGACAGATAGATTGTGGAATAAATGAATGGATGAGTGAATAAATCAATAAAAAATTGTTGTGAGACCAGTAGAACAACATGCCAAGTATGTACTCCTAAAATAATGTTTAAATTTAGTTATAAGTGTACATGAATCTTGAGTCCTGAATTCCTTATAAGAGTTGCAAGGGTGTTTTTTCTGTTGGCCTGTAGAAAAAAATAAATAAATAAAGCTCATTACATTATTGATTATTTAGCTCTTAGACATCTTCCTGTGTATACATTTTAGGTGTCAATGGTCATTATATAAAATTGGTTGAAAATCAACCAACTATAAAAATAATTCATGTATAGGATTCTCAATAGAGTGTAAGAGCTGAATATCTTCTATCCTAATGCGTTCTTTTATTGGTTCTAAATTTCCTTGCCATTAATTTGGTCAAATGACCTCTTGTTTTCAAATGATGAGTCATTCAATGTGTCATTAAATGTTTTTAAAACTAGGTTTATGTTGGCTACTAGGTAGGTGAAGCAATGAAACCTCACTATAGAGTGATTTAATGTCAGCGAGAGGAATATTTTCAGTTACTCTCAGGCAATAACCTCCACACTCAGTCTTCAAGGAGTTCTTCAGGCACCTAGTGGTTAGAACTTTTAAGCAAAATATTTTCCCATTTTATGCTCTTAGGTTTTTGATTGACTCAAATCTAATTGTCATCACTGAAGGAGTTTATAATCTTTCCACTGTTATCTGAATAAAGGCCTGTCTCTAAATTTTAACTGTATTTTTGATGTGAAGGACAAAAGAATGGAAGGAGTGTGCAGCATATCAGTGCCAATGCGCTGAGTGTTTGTGTCTGTTGAGAATCTGTATGTTGAAACCTAACCCGCAATGTGATGGTATTTGTAGATGGGGCCTTTGGTAGACAATTAGGCCATGAGACTAGGGCCCTCGTGAATGGGATGAGAAACCATATAAAAGAGGCTGGAGAGTCCCCTCAAGCCGTCTGCAGGGGCGGAGGACAGAGCCAGGACGGCCGTCTGTGAACCAGGAAGCAGGCTGCTGGCAGGCACTGAACGTGTCAGCTCCTTGATCTTGGACTTCCCGGCCTCCAGAAGTGTGAGAAATAGATTTCCCTTGTTTATAATCAACCTCATCTATGGTATTCTGTTACGGCACCTAAATGGACTAAGACAATGTGTCATTAAATAAATCTGATAATTCTTACAAAACTATGATTTAACCTCACCCTTCTTAAGAGTAACTAGTATAAATCAAGACCTACAGGGCCAGAATAAAGGAGAAAACACAGGTTATATTGTAATTCATCTTGCTGAGACTAAAGACTAACTAGAAGTATGTAGAAAATATGGCGTGAGAGATTAAAAACTGACTATAAAATAGATAAAAATGAGCCCAACTTCTACAGAGATTGTTTGCATATGAGGACAGGTGTACTAAGGTTTTGCGTGTATATGGAAGGACTGAGGTACAAAGCCAATACCAAGCTTTTGGAAAGCATTTGAATGGCACAAGAAAGACTG
>JAQQAC010002629.1:1858799-1878425 GCA_029783875.1 Phataginus tricuspis | reverse complement strand
GGTGGGAAGGGCATACACCCTATTCGCTAGCAATGCCCTGAAACGTGGAGAGAGATGAGAAGGGACTGGTGATGTGTGTGCCTAGGGAGGTGTACCCATGCAGGGATTTGCCTCAGGAAAGAGACAGAGAAGAGATAGACCAGAGGTCAGGTTGGGGCTCAGACTTGAGCAAAGAGTGCCAGAGAAAACCTGATAACCAAGAAAGAGAAGACGGTACTAGTTATGTACTGTATGATAAATTATCCCAAATCTTTGCATCTTAAAATAAGAAGTATTTATTATCTCACAGCTTTTGTCGGTCAGGAATTTAGGCGTGACTTAGCTATGTCCCTTTTGGCTTGAGATCTCTCCTGAATCTGCAGTCAACTGGTCAGATGGGGCTGTGGTCATATCTAAAGGCTTGGCTCAGAGACGTGATGACTTCACCTCAAACTTCTGAGCACACTCACGTGGTTTTTGGAGGTCTTTGTACCACCACCCCGTGGATCACTCCCCGGTACTACCTCACGTCGCATGAGCTGGCTTCCCCCAGAGTTATCCATTGAAGAGAGAGTGAGGGTGTTCAAGATAGAAACTAGTCTTATTATAACGATTTTGGAAGTGAAATCTTTGAATATTAGAACTGTTTTAGAACCTACTCAATAAGTCTACATAACATTTAAGGAGGAGGGGGATTGTCTAAGGATATGAAGACGAGGAGCTGGGGACCATCATGGGCTGTTTTAGGGGCTACCTATAACACAGTGCTTTTAGTATTTTCCAGGCACCTTACTGGCAAAATAGCAACCAGGATGGAAATTCCTGCTTACCCATGGGTATGGAATATTGTAGACCCGGGTGATTTACAGTAAAGGAGAAAGTGATATCTCTTTAACCTTGTGCTTTTGGGGCTGGCCTTCACAATATTACAGAAAGAGACATCAATATCAATGGTTGTATCAGGGAAGTCTCAACGGTTTTCCGGTTGTTTGGCAGGATTAAGGGAACTACCAAAGGATGGTGAAGCAGCAAGAATGAGGAAAAATGTAAAGTTATTCATAACCCATCCCAAAAAAGGACAAAGGATGAAGCAGTGATGTGAGACCCAAGCGAAAATGGCAGCTGGTAGAGAAGGGACCCTGGAGGATTTTTAACTTAGCCACCGTCCAAATCAACCCTGTTCCCTCCACGTTTCTGCTGTTGCCTTCCAATGGCGACAGTGTCTGAGTGAGAGAGTCAGTCGAGGTTAGCTTCTCATGGGAAGAGCAGACAGGAGGGTTGAAGATGGCATTTATGGGAAAATTAATAATAACCCCTAGGGAATATATTTATGACACTTAGTTTCTATTATTATGATTAATCAGTGGTTCTCTATGTGTGGTCCCGAGATAATAGGGTAATATTAAGATGTCATTTGACTTTATCATTCTCTATCTCTCTCTTTCTCTCCGTCCTCAGGTGTAGAGTAAGTCGAGTTTTCAGTGACTACATAATATGTTATACCACAACATACTGAAAGCAGAAGTAGCGATGAAAATCCAGCTGTCATATATCATTGAACCAGGTGTTAAGGAAATTGAAAAAAATGTAAAACTAATGTCACATTCTGTACCTATCATGGCTGTTGTCAGTGAACAGGATGGATTTTTCAAATGTAATGCCCAGAATAAAATCAAAGATAACCAAGCTCAGGAGATAAAACAAGATGAACAATATGACATAAACAGCAAACCACAAAACAGACTGGAGTTACTTCAGGTAGCTGAACTATTCCAGGGAGAGAATTACTATGGAGATAAAAATCAAAATAGAAACATATCATTAAATAGTTGGAGTTTTTAAATTGGTATTTCCTATGTGAAAAATAATTAAAAAAAAATACACTGGAAGTGTTTGAAAATTTATAGCTGAAGAGAGAATTAATAATCCAGTAGATAGGTCAAATTAAATATACATAAGCATGATGACATAAAAATATAGAAATTATAGTAGAGAAGGTGAGAGAGTAAAACGTCTTACATATATAATTAGAGGATCGAGAAAAAAGATCAAGAACAAGGATAATATGTTTCCAATGCATTAAATTGCCAATTGGAAGACAATGAACTCAAAGCATAAAAAACAGGAAGCTCATAACCCTATGAAACAGAGAGGAGTTGTAGAAACCCAGAAATAAAAGAAAAATTTCAAGAATAGTCAAGGAATAGACATATCTCCTTTCAAAGAAAAACATTTGGACTCAGAGCTACCTTTTGAAAAGCAACAGTAGAAGCTTGAGGACAATGAGATAACAGCAATCTGTTAACAGGAAATCATTACAAATTCCATATAGAGTGAAATTTCCTCCATAAATGAAGGTGATATAAAGGCCTACTTAGACCATTGAAAATTGAAATAACTCACCAATACAGACCCCACACTCAAGGTTATTTTTTTATGCAAAAGTGAAATTATGCTAGGTGGTAGTTTAGAGATTCTTGAAGTTATGAGGAATCACAAAATGGTGCATATATGAATGAATTAAAATGAGTATCTACTCTATAAGATAACGATAATGATATTTGAACAGTTAAAATATATGTTGAAATTTTATTAGAAACATAGAAGTTGGAAGGAGAGATAAATGAAATTACAGTTGTTCTTAAAGTCCTTACTTTATTATTGATTAGGGTAAATTTATCAATATTATAGTTTCATAAGTGAAGACTGCCTGCTTTTAATTTTAGAGTAACTAAAATACAAAAAGGAATATAGTAGAAACCTTCTGTCAACAGAGGAAAAAATGGGATAATAAAATTAAATCAGGGAAAAGTATAGAAAATGCACAGTAAAATGGTAAATTTAAATTAAATGTAATTAAACATTCATAAATTGTGGATGTTTTCTTGTAAATTGCATATATGTTACTGCCATGTCTTTTATTTTGTTTTGGTATAATATTTATTTTATTCCCTGATAGGATCTAGAACTCTATAACAATTTTTAGTCAAAATTGATACTTATTATCAAGGAGGAAGAATTAGAGACTGAGAGCATAAGGCATTTTATAATGTTGATGGAATATTGATAATTATGCACAGTACACTATAGTTAACAAGAGTCTAAAATTTATGCATGTTAATGTAAAAAATGCTATAAGCAAAATTATAAAGACAAATTTAAAATAGCTAGATTTGACAGATATGAACAAAATGATTGTTATTACTAAATAAATAGTACTGTTCAAATTTAAAGGGAAAAGAACTGGCCAGCTATGTTTATAGGCAATTAAAAATATTATTACAAAAATAAAAAGTGAAAATGGCAAATAAAAATTAAATAATTTAAAAATTAAATGAGATATCATATGCTCTAATTGGACTTCAGAAATTTTGGGGTTGTTTCTTCTTTATAATTAAGAGGTATGAGTCTGGTTTAAGATGGCCTCACAGATGCCCCTTACAAAATTTAAACTGCTACAAATTTTTCTGAGTATCATTTAGCTAGGAATATCAGAAATCTTAAAAATAATTACAGCATTTGACTCAATAATTTCCCTCCTGTGAATTTAGCCTAAACTAGCAAAGTTAATGAATGCAAGGACTTCTGTGTGAGACTATTTGCTGACCTATCATAATACTGGAAAAAAATCTAAATATAGAGATTATTCAACTATGGAGAAAAGATTTAATTTATTTCAGTACGTTAATTGAATGCAATTTCATCTGTATTTTAGTTACTCTAAAATTAAAATGAGAAATAATCGATAATTGTTGAAAATTCTAATATATTATCAAATGGGTAGACACAAAGACAAAAGTAATTTTCCATTTTGCAAATGTTCATATTTTTTTAATTTGCAAAGATATGTACAATATGTAATGATTAGTCTTTGTATGTTAGATTTATTACCAATTTTGTCTTTATTTTGCTTGCATTTTTCACATTTTATAATTGAAAACATATAATAGGTTATATAAAGTATATACATTGAGAATTATTGTGATACAACATTGTTAAAGCAAAGTGGTGCCCATGTGGCTAAGTCAGTGGTGTGTTGGAAATGACTTCTATGGGCTGGTAAGAGCCCATTTTCGCCCCTTTTCCTGATTCTATGCTCAGGAATGTCATGTTGGTTGCTTGAAATTGACCATGGTGAATTTCTACACTGTAGAAATCTGAAAATACTACAGTCTGGTTTTTTTTATTATTACAGAAAGCTGGTTGTTAAACATTTGCCATCACACCACTGCACTAAGAAACACCAAATAAAAATATTTCAGACAATATATTTAGTAAACAATTCACAGTTCTCCTGAAAGAGGTAATGAGATGTCTATTATTTTCTTAAAAAATAATAACATTTTTAATAGCAGCTAGCAAACATATTCTGCCCATGACTCTTATTTTTTTGTTCTTGTCATCTTTCTTGCCGTTTAAGACAAATTCTTTTCATTTATTCTTAAGAAATTTTTGTTTGTTTACCCTCACATAGTTATGCAAAAGACCCTAGTAAAATTCACACCTTTAGCAGTGAATATTTATAAAGTAAACTGGTCCTAGCGCAATAACTATACATTTGGTTGCACATAATAACATCATAAAATAAGAGATATGTAAATATAACACATATTAATAAAACTACATCTTGCTGGGAGAAACTCAGGCTTTTTAAATCACAGATGCTAATGAGACCATACCTGCTGAGAATGAGAGAAGCTGAACATTTTATGTAGATATATGAATACAATGGACACTGTAGACTTTTGTTTTAGCGTTAACCAATCTAATCAATAGAGATTAAAAAGACATAGAGGAAAAAAAATATTTTAGTACTTTCTATTTTTAATATGGCTTGAAAATATTTGTGTAAATTTCTGCCTGCATATTGATAACCCCTCATAAAAAGGAAGCTTAATTTCTTGAAGTGTAAATAATTAGTCCTACAATCCATTGTTACTCAAAGTGCAATCCATGGATAAGACACAACAGCATCTCTTAGACTTGTTAGAAATGTGGCTTCTTAGCCACTCCAGACCTTTTGAAAGAAATCTGCATTTTAACAAGATGCCCATGTGGTATGTTTGGGAAGTTTGAGAAGCAGTTTTCTAAGACATCTTAGTAGATAATTCCTTTTTACTTGTTTTAACATCAAACATCAAAAGTTTTGTAAATCAACTATTTTACTTTATTCAGGTATTTATTATATCACTGTAAAGTTGTAAGGAACTAAATATATAATACATCTGTTGTATATGATGCTATCTATTTAAATGTCATTTTACAGAGGCATATCTAGCCAAATATTTTTTATAGAGCTATTTGGAAAAGTATAAAGAGCCATGTCTTTGAGGATCAGATTTTCTTTGTTTTATAGCACTAATGCTAGATAGGTGTCTCCTCTGTGCCTTAGTGTAGAGAAAATGGAAATTTCTGACTAGAATACTTGCCTGGCTTTAATATCACCCATTGCAGACCTGAAAGAGCCTCTCTGCATATCTATGGATGTTTGCAGAGGACAGAATGGCTGGTCAGTCACTGAGGACTGGTGCAGGGAAGGGGTGGAGAGGAAACACCCATTACCTCCTCTCCTCAGGCCCTGGTACATAATTGGTCAGGCATCCTGTCAGTCACCATGGAGACTCGTCCAGAGTTCCTCCCAGTGCTAGGGGTGGGAAAACTGGGAGAACGGAAGAGAATGGAGGAGAATGGGAGGGGCGGAGAGCTGAGTAGGAGGGCAGTGCGAGCAGAGGGAAGCCTGGAGGGAGAGCAAGGAGAGACTGAGACCTACTGCGCGAGAGTAAACATGGTATGAATCCCCTTTCACACCCCTAACTTGCCCTTGTCTTTAATAGGTCTCCACAAATTCATAGTGAACTTGCCCAGAGCAGGGAACCCTCTCACCCCAAAGCAATACTTAGTTTCCTAGATTATAGAGGATTACTTCATATATCTTTGGGTAAACTAGATGAGTTTATAGATAAAAGCAGCTGACATATATTAGTTAATAGAAATATGTTCATTCAAATCCATTAATGTCTACATTTTTGACATCTGAGATATCTGCCCTTCTTAGATGCTTATAGTTCATTTTGATAATACAGAATTTGAGCTGCTATAGAAAAGTTACTTAAAATCATTATTTTTGCAGATATTGTGAGTTCTTTCAACCACACTACAAAAATATAATAATCTTATCCTGTTGAGCTTTATATGAGAAATATTAATTTGATCAACCCACATAGGTAGCTTGAGATTCCATGAGGAATCTTTTGAGTTAACTTTGAGTAGCTTTTAAGGAGAGATTGCCATATATCTTAAATCCACTTTCACACAGATGACTGTAGTATAATCCAATAATATTTATGAACTTAAAAATAGCAACAAGATCAGGAATTACTGGGTCTGGTATGTAAATTATCTTGCAGGCAGGAAAGTTTCCTGGATTCTCTCCCTGCTCCTAAATAGTCAGCCGGCTATTGGGAGTGGCGTAAATCCCCTAGGTCAGGATTGAACCTCATATACTGTAAACCAGTGAACATTTCCTTTCAGTTTTTACTAATTTAAAGCCATCTTTAACAATATTCATTGCAGAGTTGCTAAGACTATGAAAAATTCTAAACAACATGTATCTCCAAATACCTTGATAGATAAATCAAATATGACACATAAATACGAGGAGATAACTAAAAATGTAGATGAATGTTTGTTGACATGACAACTTATTTATGATATTTTTATTTATTAATCTATCTCTAAAAATACAAATTAAAGTAACAAAAGTGGTGCTCTCTGGTGAAAATGTGTATATTTTTCACTTTTTAATTTACTTTATCTTCCAATGAATAATTAAAGTTTTCACAGGCAGATCCTATAAAAGTTTATTTTTAGTTCAGAATTCCTTGAAGATTTTGTGTCAAATATCACAATAACTTTAGCATGTTTATATATTTTATCTGTGCTGAATGTAGAAAATATTACTTGTTCATTGGTTAATAAAAGATAATACAGTTACTTCAAAGCATTATAAATTGATTCAGCCTTCCATTTTAATATGAATAAAAACTCAATCCCTCAAGATTCTTTCTGTGCAAGAAATGGAGTATAATCCCTAAAATAGAAAAAGCAGGTGTGCTCCTTTTCTTTGTTGGAGTTTATCTCTTCGAGCATCAAAAACAGATATGTTTGACAATAGAAAAATAAACAGTAAATCAAGATAAAGCTTGATGGATTGAAGAAAAGTCAGTTTAAGTTTTCACAAATGTAGTTTTCTCAAACATAATATTCTATAGGTTAACAAAATATATAATTGAATAGAAAATAAAAGTATCATTACTTAGTAAATCTTAAAATGTAGTTATTACTATGTTCAATATTTTCTATGAGTAACTTGTCTGAAGATATTCACTCCTTATTTGAATACTACTTCTGTGATTCCAAGAGAATGGGAAACAGTATTTGTAAGTTGCATAACTGACAGAACAATAATTGATTTGAACATTCGAAAGGCTTTAACATTTTCAAGTAACTTCTACAGAGCAAACTGCATTACTTGAACAGATGTACTAAATAACTACAACCATATATATATTGTCATCAATTTCCACAATTTCATGTAAGTTATACAAAAGGCACATAGTTCAAGTTTTATCCTTATTTTACGTAGGTATAATTTTCCAGTTGTCACAGGTTATACTGAAATAGAATAGGGGAGAGCAAGAGGGACTCCGCTTTAAACTGAACGTCCATTTTGGGGCCTAAAGGTTAAAAGGTAAAAATACCTAGAATGTCTTTAAAAAACAAAGAGTTTCCACTAACCAGCCATATGACTAACAATCAATTGTCCATATCTTAAGCTAGAACAAATACTGCCAAGAATTAGTAACCAGTCCCTGTTTCCACTAAAATAATTACCTGAGGGAGAAAGAAGAATTTACATAATTACTCTATGATAAGATTATCCTGCAGAAACATCAAAAAGGAGGCCTGACTGTATTTTGGGAAAGTCAGTGGATCATGGTCTGCTGACCGTGGAATGGTGCCATCAGAAAGCAAATGAAGGGTATAATATGAAATAATTCACCAATGCCATTGTTTCCAAAATCCCTCACCCTGGAAACTGCCTCCATATGCCCTATGCACAACTCCTTCAAGGAGCCCCCCATTCCTTCCCTGCCTGCCCCCAGATATACAGGCACCTCTAATAAACTCTGTCTGCTTGCTTTCTTCAGAGTTCAGTGTTCTTTATTGTAACGCTGAAACTCAAGAATCTGGTCTTTGGGGTTCCAGTGACAATGCATCTAGTATCTCTGATAGATCTCAAACCCAGACCTCTTCTATCATATATCCTGTATTCCTTCAGATTATTCTAACATGATTTGCCATTTAATGTCATCATAATTAACCATTTTAATGAATTGATTGCCTGCATGATTCCCACTGGACATCTATGGGCAAAAAACCAATTGGCATGACTATGATTCTCTGTATGAGAGAAAATAATAATAACAATTAGAGGTAGTATTAAACACTGTGAGACTGCAGAGACAGCATAATGTTAGTGCTCATTCTTAAAAAATGTTTAGAGCACACTTTAATCCTAATTTTACCAACACTACAAAGAATAAATGCTACAATAGGGTTGTATAAAATAATTCAATCATTTTAAATATGTGGATTGAGTATTAACCATGTGCAAAGCATTATGATTCTAAATATGTGAACTATCAGGAATAATAATGTCACATCTCACAGAATATTCACAGGGAAGATAAGACTTAAAGCAATTATAATGACCAAGATTTTTAAAGTTCAGTATAATAAAAAAGAAAAATTTGCATGATGGGCACTTGGAAGAGAAGGGAATTTCTTCTGTGGAAAAGGGATAAAAATTAGGGTAACATAACATCTCTTATATGTGCAGGAAGTCTTCCCAGAAGAAGAGGAAATGAAATTTGGCTTTGAAGAAGAGATAAGATACAAGAAATCTCATTGTTACATAATGAATTCAGTGACTTTTGCATTTAGATGTCAGAAACTACTGCAGCTTTTATAAATAAGGGATAGAATTATTTGTTATATGACTGAATTTTCACATTCTGCATTTTAGCTCTCATGTGTCCCACATTAAAATGCTTTCTAATTTAAGTGCCTACAGCATCTCCAGGTTATATAGCTAATTATTAAGTATAATTGCAAAATGAACAAAAATACGGCCTTCTCAGAAATGAAGTGCCTATCTGACATGGTGAGGAAAAGCTTAGTTCACGAGATTAAAGCTGATGTTAACTTTTTCACCTAGCAGGTTATCTGGATTAATTGTCAAGATTGTGAATGACACTCTGATTTAAAATGAATTGTAATAGCACTTTTTGAGTCAATAGAGATTTCACCTGATTCAGATCTATAGTAAAGCAAAGTCATAAAAACAGATGATTTGAAAAGTAATGATTCATTGAATACAATTTGAGTTCACCATCATCTGTTTTAAATTTTATTTGTTAGTTGAGGCATGGTCAAGAAATGTCAAGTTTAGCCAAGTTATTTCAGAGTGAGGAAAGTCTCCCTAAATGTTTGAGGTACCCATATGCAACCAGTGGAAGATGATAAACATCTTACAGGGAATAACACATTTTGTGAAACATAAAGGAAATGGCGCACTGATCACAAAATTAAATGTGAATTTTCAAATATATTTCATACTTCCTGCTTGCTACTTTCCTTTTTCTCCTGGGGAATGCCAGGACACTTTAACTTTCGGGTGACTAGAAATTCCTCAAGGAAAACACTTGAAAAGAATTCTAGGCTAATATTGTCATCAACAATTAAATAATTATTTTACTAAATATCATAAATAATTGTAATTCAGTTATTGTTATCAAACAATCACTAGAGGGTATATTGGAATAGAGTTTTGGCATGCATTTGTGTTGCCATAGAAAAATAAATAATGGGCAAAGACTAATGTAGCTTTTTGCACATTAAATTACTTGGTTCATGTATTGCAAAGTGTTAGGTTCTTAATCTCTCAAAACAAAGATAATTCAGATAATATGTACTCAATAATAGTGTTGAATGACTAAATAAAAATGCATTTTCAAAGTAACCGATTTACAGGAAGTATAAAGTCTCTATAGAGGGTATCCTCTGCCTTTGTTTAATTGCTACCGTTACCCAACATGCTGGGTGTAACTCTCTGCTAGATTGGGAAGGGGACAAATCTAGGATCAAGGTGGCCAGTGTGAAACACTCCAGAAAACAAAAGCGAGTGATGTAAGATCAATCCTACAGTGAAGGTAAATGTGCAGTGGAGGTGTAATTTTCAGAAGAATACACAAGAAGTGGATTAGAAAACTAGATTCTCAAACTATCACTTATAAGTTGCTTGACCCATCCTGGGAATATAGGCAATAATCCAAATATATGAATTATATTGCAAAACAGAAATGAGGACATAGACAGGCAATATAACCTTAAATTCTTTCATTCAACTGGAAACTCACTGAGGGGCAGAATTATATTTTGCAGATTTTTGTTTCCTCAGAAAATTGTTCTGTAATTGTCATGGGCTATCTGTTTAATATTTGGTGAATGAATATCAATAATCACCTAATTAACAAAGAGTAAAGCGCCCGGCACCAGGGGGACCAGGGCTCAAATGGGACAGGTAAAGGAGCTCATGTATACACCCCAGTTAATTGAACAAAAATAAAGGCATGTGTTTCAAAAGAAGACAAAAAATAGACAGGATAAAGAATTGGTCAAAAGAGAGAAATTCTTCAGTGTTGGGGCAATGGACATTCTTTATAAGAATCAGTATTCTACGCTTGCAGTTTTCCTTAATCCATATTTCTTGTGCTTGGTAGATAATTTAGTTTTAATATAGTTACTGTTTTTTTTTCTATCATACAAGACCCATTGCAACAAACATGAAAAGAAGAAAATAAAAACAGACACAATGCCATCAACCAGATGAAGTTACATTTAATGGGTTATGGCTTGTTGGCATCACCCAGATTTTTCATATTAATATGGAGTATCAGTATTCATGTGTACACTCAGGCAAGTGTGCCCACGCACACATACACACAATGGGAGAACACCATTCTGATTTGTTACTTTATATGTCAATGTATGTTAGAGAACATGACATAGTCTATTACATTTCAATAGTCTTACAGTTCTCCACTGTAGGGAAGTACTATGACTTTAAATATATGGTTAGCATCTAATATGGTTCCAGTTTTGCTTCTATGAACATTCTTTTAACTATCTGGCATAATTTTATTATTTATTAAGAGTACATTCCCTGAAAATGAATGGCCTAGTCAAGCAAAACGTATATTTTTAAACTATTTCTAAAATAGCTGAACATTTGGAATAATGTTTAATAAACATCTGGAAGGATTACCAGTTTATGTACAAAAGTATCCATATCAGGTCATCTTAATCAGGGATGAATACTGCAACCTATTTTTATCTTTGATTATTAAACAGGAAAATAGGACACCTAGTCATTTTTTAAATTCTATAATTTGATAATATACTGAAGGAAAAGCCTTCTTTAAATACTTACTGCTCATTGAAATGATTTCTTTTATAAATTACTTTGTGTTCTTTTCCCGTTTTTCTACTAGTTTTTATTTTGTTGATTTGTGAGACCTTCTAATGAAATAGTAATACTGACCTTTTATGTGTCAAATATGTTGCAAATATTCCTGAAATTCTTCCTTGCTTTTTAAATAATTGTTATGTATTTAAATATAACCCTTAATTATCATGACCTCTGTATTATTAGACAGTTCTACTGCAGCCAAAAATTCTACACATATTCATATATATTGCATTCTAATGTTTTAATAATTCTCTTATCACACTACATATTTAGTCTAAAATGTAGTTATTTTCAGTAAATGTGGAATAGGAATCTAACTTTAATTTCTTCTTAAATAATAGAAAGTCTATTAAGGCCATGCATTAAATACTTTATTTGAATCTCCTCTAATTGGGCATGTTTCAATATTTTGAATTACTCATTGAAAATATATGTTGCGATTTTGATAAAATTTTGTTAATCAGTGGATTAGATAGATTCCAATAAAATATCACCTGAGAAATATTATTTTATTTTTCAATTTTTCCTCTCTGAAAAAGTTATGGATAATAATTCTACTTCTTTATTACATATCACATTAATTCTATTCATTCAAATTTGATTCTTTGGGTTTTCTTCAAAAGAATGATCATCTCATCAGTAATAGAAGTATTTTTTCTCTTCTTTCAATAATCACAACACTTGTTTTTGTTTTCTTGTATAATTAAAGTCACTAGAGTTTCCAGTAAAAAAATGTTAAACCAATTGTGATCCTATTTAAATGTTATTAAGAATGCCTCATCACTAAGTGGACTCAATGCCTATGTGGTGCATGCATGTGTCTATATATATGTTTATAAAAATTATATCAAATGTTTGTAGGATGGACTGAGTTAGCTTTTCCATAAATTGAAACATTCATATAATAAGTCCATCCCAAGAGGGGCTAATTAAATACATACTATAGAACCAATCTAATTGTCTAGTTGCACCTGTATGCTCCCTGGATGGTTTTTTTTTTTCTCATTGAAGTTGTTTTCTGTGCTGTTAGGTTATAGAATAAAAGGTAATTAAAATGGACTAAGAAGTTTTATATTATCTGGGAAACATTAGATATCAGAAATTAGCTTATAGAATATTTGAATGAGAGAATTTCTACCATGACTGGGCCTCAATATTCTGGGAAAAGAGAATTTCTCTAATTGTATTTTTTAAAACTTTCCTCTGGAGTTACAGTCTTGCTCAAGTTTTTTTACTTATTAAGTTAGTATTTAATATTTTCCCAGAGGACTGTTCAGTTGGATTCTCTCTAACTTGAGTTGAAAAAAAGAGTCTCTGATTTTAAAATAAAATAATCAGGCATGTATATTTTCTGAGTGTTCATGCTGTGTGTTCCATATATTATTAGATTAGACATTTAAGGAGTTGTAGGTTATCACTGTTTTTAAAGTAGCAACTTAAAAAATCTTTTAAAAACAACTTTTACATATAATATAAATACCATAAAATTACCCAGTTATTAGCATTGATTTAAATAGTTTTCAGTAAATTTATAGAAATGTACAGTGATAACCACAATCTAGTTTTAGAATATCTACATCACCATAAAAATTCCTTTGTGCCTCTGCAGGCAGTCAGTCCCCTTCAACCCCCAGCGTCAGGCAACGACTTGTCTGTGTTTTCTACATACACTTGCCTTTTCTAGACATTTCACATAAAAGGTATTACCTAACATGTAATATTTTGTATCTAGCCTCAGATACTGTTAAGTGAATGCATTACTTAAGTTAAATCCACTTCAACATTTCTCTATTTCTAAATCTTTGTATTTATTCTTAATTTTTTATAGTAACCTTACTTTTTATTGGGACAAATCCTCACTGTCTACAAACCCTATCGGATGAGACAGCTAATCATGGATTTTTATTCTTGAGAGTTTGTTTTCTGTAACCATTTTTCGAATCCAATATTCTTAAAGTCAGGGTTAACTTGGAGAGAGCAGAAACAACCCTAGTGTTACAAACCAGGAAATGGTTAATACAGAACATTAGTTTTTACACAATCTTTAGAAAAGTTGGGGAAATACTCTGAATGGAAATGCTAGGAAGGACTGTTAGATTAACTTTACCAATCTGGCCCAAAAGGACGGCATTACCTCTGTACAATTACAAAGATGAGAAACAGGAAAGCTATCTCTGGAAACACTGACCGCCAAACACCCAGTTTTACCTATGATTCAAGTATCAGGAGCCGGCTATTACCATAAATGGCTGGACCACCACGTGGATCCAGGGAGCATGTTTGTGCCTGACGTTTTGTTGCCCAGGAAAACCCAGTACTTCTCAACTACGCTGTAGAAGAGAAACATCAGAAGAAGCAAAGCCTCCTTCTGAAATCAGATGCAAAATCCTGGCTTTAAGATCGTCTGGGAAAACGCACTGTTCGCGGGCTTGCCTCTTCAGTACAGATAGACACTGGGAAGGTGACACAGATGCTGACCCAGTCAACCATAGACCTCATTCTGGATATTTCTGGGTGGGCGTATATTAGCACTACTTTTCACCTCAACGCAGTGGGCCCTTTAGATCTGAACATTTTAGGTTTTTTAGCATCCTAAGAAGATTTCTATTACTATTCTTGCTGAATCTGTTATTGTTCTTTTTTCCCTGGGCTCTTTACTCCCTTGTTAAATCCCTTAATTCTGCTTCAGAATGACTGTGAGTCCATTTATTTTACCTCATACTGTGTAATAAGTGATTACTCAAACAAAAATAAATCCATAACATCACTGAAATACTTGGAAGGATGCTATTGAATTATAAGGACATTTGAGAAATTTCTTGTTATAAAAGAAATGCCGTTATTTAGCTGATGATAAAACTGCAGTCTCATACAGCACACACATCACATTGAGTTTTCTCAACATAATAGCCCATTTCAGTTATTCGGCTTCAGGAGAAGCAGAGTGAAGGAAGGCTGTGGAGTATCCAGGAGGGTAATTAATTACACTATCTGGGAAAATTGCCTTCTACTCTCACAGCTTGTGAATTTTGGTCCCAGATAAAGTCCAAAAAAATATTATCTTTTTATAATGAGGATAGACCATCAATAACTTCCATTCCTGGCACTATAAATGAGAGAAAAACATGTGAATGTCTACAGGTGGTTTCCAGTTTCATGAATCCTTTTAAAGCTTTTCCTAGAAACATGTGCAGGAATGTTTCTATCAGCATAATTCATTACTGCTCAAAACTAGAAATGACCCCAATGCTCATGAACTGTAGCATTAATGGATACATCATGGTAAAATCATAAAGTGGATTATTATGCAACGGCAAAAATAAACTAAATGATGCAGCCTGGGATAACATGGATGAATCTCAGAAGCATACTACTGAGTGAAAGAGAGCAGACGCACAATACTACACACTGCATAATCTCATCTGTATTAATTTCAGAGACCAAATCTAAATGATGGTGTTTAGATGTTTAGGGAATCTTTTTTTTTCCCCCTTTTGAACATGGGATGAGAAGCAAATGCAAGAGCAAAAATTAGTTACTATGTTAATCATTTGAAAAAGCTGAGCGCTTTCCCAAAAAAATAGTCCAATAAAACAAAAGAAATACAATTTATGAAAGAAATAAGAAATTTGAGAGGTCAGGAATTGATCCAATACTTCCAATATAAATATCCATTTATTAGTTTTAGGAAATGCACAGGAAGAGACAAGAAACAACACACACATACAGAAGCATAATTGAAGGTAATAAAACAAAAACCAAAACTTAGGAAAAAAATCATGGAATGAGACCAAAGTGTCTTTATAAATTATCATTAATGTGAGACAAACACATTAAATGTACAAAAGAAATACTGAACTCAAAGGATAAATAGGAAGTACTAGGTGACCTACCACTTGGGGAGAAGGGGAAATGCATTTACAAAGGAATTGGTCTGTGGCTGTTTTCAGACCATTTATCTGAAGTACATGATACTGAAAACAGTGGATTAATACCTTCAAAGTCTAAGAAAAAATATTTTGACTTAGCATCCCCTATTTGGCAAAACTTCTGATCAAGAATTAGGCAAAATAAATATTTTCTTGAAAGTGAGAATTCATAAAGTACATATACAACTTATCCTTTCTGAAAAAATTACTTAAATCTAAGAAAAGAGAAGACATAGATATAAGATTTGTGGGAAGCCCAAATAAGTACAAAAACATATAATCAGGTCTAAATAATTGCAGATGATTCAGTTGAGAAATTTATAGCAACTGTTAAGTAAGAATTCCAAAAATAGGAGAGTCAGGTTTGAATGAATGCACTTTCTCATTTTTCTGCCTAAAATATACAAACAAAAGAGAAATGGCCAAGGGAATTTTAATAAAAGCAGTGAACGCGGATGTTTTAGGCCAGTTTTAACATAACAAAAGCAGATCAGCAATATTAATATGAAAAATAAAATTACATGTAACAGCATTAAACTAAAATTATAGTGGTATTTTAATAAGATTAAAAGTACAATCCAAAAGGATTGGCAATAAAAATATCTATGTACTCTGAACGATAATATTAAACCATAGTGATGACACTATTAGATATAAAAGGATGATAGGTAATCTCAATGGTCATATTTAACAAAATCCTTTCAGAAATAGGCAGATCGAGGCAACACAGTGAAGTCAGAATAACTACAGAGATTAAGAAAGTTATAAGCATATATGGACATGTTACAGGTTGAGTTTATTCTCCTCGGGCCTTGTCCCCACCGCAACAAAGAATTGAAAGGCAGAGACACAATAGTGAAGCAGAGGGAAAGTTTTATTTGAATCCACTCCAAGGAAGGAGCGGGCCAGACTCAAGGCAGACCCTGGCCCCAGTCCCTTGGGGGGAGGCCTGTGCACTGCATGCTAGCCAGGAGGTGCCTCTTTGGGTGTCAAGGCGGGGTCATTTGATTGATGGGTCCCCCTGTAGAGCCATCCCTCCCAGGGTGTGTGTCCTTTCCTATGATGAGGCGTGTTTTGGGCAGCCCTTCGTTTTGGTGGCTTGTGCCCACGCTGGGACCAGTGTGGCCTGGTCCTTTTAGGCAAAGAAGTTATTGCCCTGAAAAGCCTTTGTGGTCTTCATGTGGGACTTCCTACCTGGACAGTTTGTGCAGTTTTTCCTTGAACCTTATCTTCCCCTTCCCAAGCTGCTCACGTCTGTCTTTCTACCTAACATTCCTAACAAACGTATTTAGATGTATTTAGGATTTTCTGATCGAATCTGCCAATTAAACGAAATAACATTCTTAGCATATGTTAGAATGTTTTTACTTATCGAGACTGATCCTTGCTTCATATTGTCTAACGACTGACTGACCTGACCATCTCTGAGACAGACAATTTGATATTGGCCAAGGCAAATTCACCATTATTACTCTTTTCAAATAGTCTCGCACAGTTCTCATATAGTGAAAATCCAGAGCTAATCGGACTTTTGGGGGTAATGAACTGACTATTTCTACCTTTATAAACTCAAGGAAATGTCTATGATGACATTGAGCTCTCCTATGCATGCATATTACTTGTTTTCTGCCTGCCTCCCGCTAAATTCCATCTTTGTTCCTTGGTTTCCTCCTATGTTATGGAGGGGTTTCCGTCCTCAACTGCAGCCTGGAGCTGCCTCCATTCCGTGCCATTTGTTGACATTGTTTCATATGCTTGTGCTTCCTAGAAGTGCACTGAGAGCTCTTGTCTGTTACTGCTCACTTCTGCTGCTCCAAACGCCTGTGACATACAGCCCTTTGTACTGCTTTGCAGAAAGTTAAGTGTGGTCATCAAAAGGAGTCGAGGCATGCATTTATTTTCCATCATTAACTAAAATCTAAGTGTGGTTATTTTGTATTTTGCATTAGGAACCCAGAACCCAGCTACGGGAATCTTCTTGGATTCTAGGAAAGTAACGCCAGCAAACTTGCTTAGGTTAATGTATTTTTGTTTGGGCATATGTGTTTGGCAAGCAGGATCATGCTTAGTTACTCTCTATAAAATAAAAAGTGTTTTGCTTTTTATTTCTTCTACTGGTTTTGATTCAGATCATGTGATTTTTGAAACCCATACAAAAGTTAACAAAGAACCTGATTTGAAATTATTCTTCCAGAAAATATCAAGAATGATGATAAAATAGGAAAATGTATTTTCTCTAAGCAAGGTAAAAATCTATCTGGAAAAACTTACAGTAACTGACCAAATGATCAAAAATATTTTCAGCTTTAATTCTGTAATTATACATCATTTTAACTTACTAAAGAAAGATTTCTAAGACACTTCTATTATTCACTAAAGGGGAAAGATAATAGTTTCACTTAAGAAAATGTCTCAGCTCCTTCTACTTATTTAATTTGAACATTGTTTTGCAAAGGATGGTCTGAAGAAGAGAGAGCGTAAAAAGAATTAGCGGTTTAATGCTTGCAAAAGATGAAAACACAGATCATTTTCACTAAAAACCTCCAGACAATTCATCATTATTCCATTTTATAAGCCCACGAGATGAAAATCTCCAGAATTTACCAGAAGACAGACAATGCAGTTGGTCAACATAGGATTCTAGCATAAAGCTCAGGATCTTCCTAAGTTAAACATGCAAATGGCTTAATTAATTCTCCTGCACGTGCAAACTGACCCAGGTTGAATGATACCATGTAAAGAAATATGATATATATTGCAATACACTCAATCGTCCTTTTTAATGCAATGATATAAAGATTTGGAAGAACTGTCTCAATGAGCCCTCTGGTGCTTTTCTGTGTTAGAATAGGCGAAAGCACAGCCATGATCCACTAGTAAAGAAAAGATGTTATTTAGCTGACTCAGTTGAGTTTGTGGCTGTTTCTAATGAATAGTGACAAATATGATGCAAGGGGGAATAATTTGATTGGTCCGGTTTATTAGAGGATGCCCCAGTGTGCTTTGTGGCAGAAAATCAAAGGCTTTTGAGTGTCTAATGCAGGTGTCCAGCAACGCACAGGTTGTCCTTTCTTTTCTGTGTCAGAGGGACCTGTATTCCTGGTTGCAGAATGTTTACAAGCATTGATAAAGTACATGTTTCTCATACTTGTGTGTCTTCTTACTTCCCCATTACTTATAAACATACGTACCACTTCTCACTTCCACCCAAATTCATCTCTCTGTGAAGGCTTTCCTGTTTGCTGCAAGTCTTTCAGTTCTCAGAAATTTACCTGCATTTATCTTTTATAACATTATTAGAAGCAATTCATGCCATTCTATATTTTGTATTTTCATTGACTTATGGCTTCCCAGGAAAGTCCTAAAAAAATAAAGACTGAATTATACTCTCAATCCATCAGGACACCTTGTACAGTTCTATAGACATACAAGACTCACAAATGCCCATACAACAAAATATCAAAACGCATTTGTAGCATTTAAAACGAGGAATGCTCATTAACCATGTCATCCCTGACTCTGGCTTAGTTTATAACTGATGATGTATTTAGCTGTAAACAAGTCACTTTTACAAATGTCACTATATGTATCCAAAAATATAAAAGAAACATAACATAAAATATATTTATATATAATATATGGTATTATGTATAATATATATTATTTTATATGTAATATAGTAGTAAATAAATTTGATAAATTATTCCATTTATCCATCCAGTTGTTCATTGATCTATTCAGTTAATGGATGTTAATTATACACTGTGTGTCAAGGCTTCTATTAAGTTGTGGGAATAAAATAAGACATAAATAAACATTCAGATCTCTTAAGAATGAAGGTTTCATATTCCTTCTAGTTAAGGAATCCCAGCGAAAGAATTCCCTGGATGAAAAGGAAATATAAAATGGTAGTATAGGAAAGAAATCATAAAGCCCAATCATGGCCTCATGGCCATTTTCAGAAACAAGGACTGAAGGATCTACTTTTATGATTTTCCTTTCTCTCTCATGTGTATATGAAATAAATAAATAAATACTTCTAAATTCATATGGAACCATAAAAGACCCAGAATAGTCAAAGCAATTGTGAGAAGGAAGAATAAAGCTCAGGAGATTATGCCCCCC